>BOPP01000303.1:168001-192841 GCA_017312745.1 Gryllus bimaculatus | reverse complement strand
ATAATTTGAGCTAACTCTACCTTCATAAAATTTTACAACTCAATCTCTTACAGCTAGTATAATAAAGAATAACTATCAACTATGAATATAAAAAATAATTTTTGAATAAATGTTCAGTGTTCCACATTTCCCTTCCCGCGTATCGCTCGCGATATGCGGGAAAAGGAAATGTGGGATCCCGCCAGACATTTTTCTGAACTATTAATATAACCATGTCACGAATTTCAAGCAAAAAATATTTTCGGATAATCATTAAAAGGAAATAAATTTATCAGCATGAGCTAAGTGTAACCGGTGTCATTTTACAAAATTTATAATCACACATTCTGACCAAGTAGATTTTAAGTTTTCGGCCCAAAATTTGTCTCTCGATCGCCCTCGTTAATATTAGTTTATACTTCCAAATTTTATAATGTTTCTTATGTCTTATTCTAACTTATTCTAATAAATTTAACCCCGGAAATGTTTCTGCTATTGCTTATTATACCATTATTGTAAGTTAAATCTTTATTGTCAATTCAATTATGCTTAATAAAGTTGAACAATGGTGTGAGTTTGAACATTGTGTAAGTCCATAAACATTAATTATACAGTATTTACTTTTTACTATATTGTTAGGTTTTCTAAATGGTTCCACATACCTCTCACTAAATATATTTTGCTCAGTTCAAAGCAAAGACATGGCTTCTATTGTTTAGACAAAATCCTGTATCCACATAAATTTTAAACAATTTAAAAATATCAATTTCTATTGATTGCCAATGATAAATTAGTAAACCTAACAACATAACAACTTGAACTATCAAATATAAGTAACAAAAACTAACTTGAACTCTCAAACCTTATCTAACTATTTGTTTTTACTCTTCTTGTAAATTTAGTGTTATTAGTTAGGCCATTTTGCAGTTTCTTAAGCGACACGTAGAATTAGAAAAAATAATATATTTTCCTATTGAATCCAGTTATGCAAATGTTCTTAAATCAATTATTGAATGTAATGAAATTATAAAATTAAGGTGTTAAACATGATTATCACCATTATTGAAAACCATTATTAGTCATTGACCAGTACTGAGTGATTACTGAAAAGAAATAGCACCTTGATTTTGATTAGCTGTTTAACGGAAATGTTAACATATTAATATTTAACTTTAATCAAAATGAACATATTAATGTTAGACTTTATTCTTTATTAGAACAATCAAAAAAATAATAATTTCTTATATTGAACAGGTGAGCACCACTGGCTAGACAAAGTTTATTTCTATCTATAATGTCTTTACATCCATCTTTTAAACAATTTAAATAGAGAAGGACTCTTGTTATTGTAATGAAGAGATTATTCAGGAATGAAGCAGAAAAACATTTTAGTATCTCGTTAATCAACATGTATTGCTTATTGAACTGCACATGAAATATATATCAACACAAATAATGGTATTCCCCGACAGTTACAAATTCAATACATATACATTTTAAATTGTTTCTATAATATTACTGATATCAATTGAAAATAACAATATATTTTAATGTAATTTTAAGGGGGCTGAAAAAATATTTTGATATATTGATGTCCGATTATTAAAATAAGTGCGCCAGATCATCTACTATTCATATCTCATAAAATTAAGTATTGAATTGTTTACATGTGTTTTGGCATTCCTAATTTGCATTGACTTGGCTATAAATTTAGAGCCAAAATGAAAATTTAAAAGTTAAATTTGTTTAAATAATTTTGCAATATAGTATTTTTGTTTTAATCATTACAAAGAAATGATAATACATATTTAAAAAACCTAAGGAATACCTTTTCAAAGAACACAACTTTACAAGAAAGTTTATGTTACAGAACAAAGATTTTTAATTCACTGATAGGCGCATTAATAGCATTGAATTATTAGCAGAATTTAATGGAAAATTTCATTTTGATATTATTTCTATGAAAACTGCGAATATTACTGCAAAACCACATAGCCAAGAGAGTTTTAAAGTCATGGATAGAAAGGGGATAAAAATACATAATTCTGAGGCATCATTATAATTCTGTTTTGCTGAATAATGACATACTAGCTTGACGTACGTAACGCTCGCATGTTAATCCCTTACCACTTTCCGTATATTTTCTCTGCCATCCATTAAGAAGGAAGTTGTTATAGGACGTGTTTATTTGTTAAAAATGTAAAATGTATCTTTTACTTACACAATATCAAATAAAACCATGCAACCGGCGTGGGAAACCCAAGTTTGAATAGGTTTATTCTGTATTATAGAGATATGTTCTTCGAATGTGCACATTGTGCCTAAAAACATTTGAAGTTCCTTTGACAGTTCTATTTTCATTTCCTTATTTGTCACAAAAATATTAGAAAAATATTTTTACTCGTGAGAGAGCCAAGTAAAGTTTTCCTTGCGAAATATACAGATTCGCGCAAAGTAGACCCTCCTCGTCTGCTAATAATTATTTACCTTTCCAGGATTTGTTATGAGAAATAAAAGGAAGTTTTAAGTGTAGGGCATCAGCTCTTGCTGGAGGTTCAAAATTGAAAATATGATTTGTATACTAAAGCTATACCGATTATTTTCTGCGTTCGACGTACCTCAAGAAAGCAATCGAACAAAAAACAACGAACAAAATATTTTCACCTTTGAGTAATAAATGCATTATTGTTACCATTAGAACTTTCTGTATGCTTAGACTTCACTTGAATGTTGCTTCAACGATATTTACGTTATTGATATTTAGCGAACGGACACCTTAAGTTAATATCAAACGTCTGTATTATTTTACAATATGAATTTACAGCCTAATAATTACGTACGACTTACAGATACCGCCAAAATTTTAATTGTATGGCACTGGATCTTTGCAGTTGTCAGGACTGGTATCGTGTCTGATATTCTTAAAATTGTTTTCATTGTAAGTTATCACGTAATATTGTAGATTATGCGAGTATTTGATTTTTTACCATTTCTTTCAAGCGTATTTACTTTATTAATTTACATTAGGTTATTCATTGTTGTTATTGCCACCTTGTACAAAGTTTCCTTACTCATCTCCGCGTACCCCGTTCGAGAACTCTCCATGTTAAACTCCATAGTCCTCCCTATTTATCCTCATTCTACGAGAGAAAGTTGTTACGAAGACGTATTTATAATGTTAAAAAGCTAATAAGGTAACTTCGATTGTATACACATATCAATAAAATATAAAAAGAAAAAAAATTGAATGATGGAGCAAGAAATTTTCACTTAAAGAATTATTCAGTATTATGAGAGATTTCTTGGACAATCACAACACTCCTTAAAAATAGTTGAAGTAACTATTAAATATTCTTGACAGTTCGTTTTCGTGATAGTCATTAAAAATATTAAAAAAGCTTTTACTCTTTAGACAAGCACGTTGACTTGAAACACGCTAACTTACAATATTCACATAATCACTGCTGTTAATAAAAATACTAAGTACAGCATAAAAAACAAACCAAACCTAAAGATAAGCTTCTCCCTTCACCGTACACCCACATCCCTCCACAATTTTGAATACACAGCTTTGTAAACCTCGGCCAAAACGTTTAAATAAACGTTTCCACTACACTATAGAAAACCATTTCTTCATCGGTAGCAAGCAACTATTAATAGTACTTCTAGTTGTTGCTGAGGAAAGTGATCTTGAATTAATTAATTTAGGCAAATAAACTTCATAAGTCTGTGCAAACCAATTTATAAAGAAAGCTAAATAGTAAAAAATACAGAGGAAATTTTGGAACCTTCAAAACGTGAGTTACAAAAAATGGCCTCTATCACCAACGCGTTTAAACCTAGTCTGCGTGTTGCATTTGACTTTAATATTTACAGGCGATTTTGTAACAAATCCTTAATTTTTTAGTCAAAGTGCAATTCGTCACTCTCCGTGAAATCCTGTTTTCTTAGAGACCTCATTTATAAAGATCGGATTGCCTTTGTGGCCGCAAAAGGTATGTATATTACTGAAAATATTATAGACGATTCTTTTTAAATGGAATGTTTGAGACGCGATTGCATATTTTACACTGCACAACATTTAAGTTTTTGTGCCTCGTGAATTTTTTGTTTGAAGGAACAAATGTATTTTAAAATATCGTTACTTGACAAATGTGAAATTTGAATCTTATTTTATATCATCCACATCGATCTGTGATGCCTGACCCCATGAATCTTGAAAGCGAAATTTAATTTTGGGGGGGTACTTAACATTAAGCTACATGGATATTTCAAAATTTTTCAAAAAGGCTAGTCACACATTATTGAATTAAATTTTGTTGTCGGATAGCGCAAGGGTACGCTTATGATAATGATACAGGTCCATTTTGAGTCATTTTTTCTGCATTCTTCCTATAACTAACTTTGAAGATATTTTTCTAATTGGACTGTGTTCATGGAAAATCGTCTTCATACAAGATGAGTTGAATTTTTTTTCAAAAATATATTTTGCGTGAACAGACAATTTTGAAATTTAAATAACTATTTTCTCGAATACAGTTTCAAGGTTTCGTCTCGAAAATCTTTTGCATCTATGTAGTAAGACGATAATTTTCCAGCGGTTCTTTTCAAGCTCGTCAAGCTGGTGTGAAAAGTAATTTGAATGTGTTTGACGAGCAGTTGGATACGCGAAGAACACCTCATTATTGAATTAATAAAATTAACTTAATAAATTTTATTAATATTAGAAATGATAAACATTGTATTCGGAACTTATATCTTTTATTGTAAAACTGTAGGGGTTTGACTACCACTGGCAATTCAGCAATTGTAGGCCAAATAAAATATTCTTATTATTCATTATCTATTATTATTATTATTATTATTATTATTAATGATTATAATATTATTATTATATTATTTATACTATGTTGCCAAATGTAAATGCATAATTACGTTAAGCTTTACACAATATTTCGAAGTATAGTATGTGCGTTTTCATTAAGTTCGCATGAGTGTAATATCGGCATTTTGTTATTTGGAATATGATTGCTTTGTGTGTTTTATTAAGGCCCTTGAGGACTATTACTAATTTCTACCCATCAAAATTTATATCTTCGAGAAAAACTCCAAATGGATTAAAATAATTATTGAAAACACAATTTAAAGGAATTATGTTTAATGAAGGTCTTTCAACAGTCCGCAAACCTTAATCGAAATTAGCCCGACTTACACTTCACTTGAGTTGTGAAGTGCAATGAAGTAGGGTATGCCTTTCTTTTTCCGATCATCTTAAAAAACGTGTTCTTTGTGCTCCACGATATAATTTCTTCTTTATTTCCTCTTCTGCCGAACAATTTGTTAAAATCCCAACCATTATTTCACTCGTCGTACCAGAATATGTTCTTTAAAAATTCTCCCTAACGCAATTTCCTCATTTCGCTCTAATTCTTTTAAAAATAATTACGAAAATGTATCCTAAGTTTGTTCTCTACGATCGACTAATAAAAGTCTCACTCTTCATAAGTCAATTTTCACATTTTAATATTCTGAGAACTGAGTATTTTGGCACGGGCAGACGCGTTTGCAATGCATTACCTATAAATACTTTAACCCGTTCCGAATTTCCTCCATGCCCCGTCTATTCCAGAAAACAGATCGTACCTGTTTGTTCTCTCAGGTACTGGTGAGCTCTACTGGTATTTGCGTTCTTCAACTGCCATATTATGTTCCGTTTCGAGTTCTTTCCTGTGGGAGATATTTAGGGTAAGTCAAGTATACCGTTTTGTGGTCGGCTTAGTATACCCACAATGTTCGCAAAATTACTGCGGCCTAATAAGAATAATCTAGACATCTAGAATGCTTCCTGCCGCTCGCGTCTACATAAATATCTGCGCAAATTCCCGTTTCCTGACAAGTCTGTTTACTAACTAGTTGTACTTTCGCTTCGTTTATTAATCACCAGCCATATAACATATTAGATGTCTATCGCACATTTTCTATTTTCTCAGAAATGTTCGCAGAAAAATCGCTTAGTTTTCTTGGCGTGGCTATTAGCAAGCCCATAATTCTACACGCTCCCCGAATCACTAATTTCTATCCCATTTATTTCAATTTTTTACTTGACCGATTTTCTCCATTTACATTAGAGCATTTTAACACAAACGTGCCCGTAGTATTTCTATCCCTCCCAAAGGAAAACCTTCGAGTTAGAAAATCTTCATTGGTCCAGATGCAGTTACTCTAATATTGCAATAGGATCATAAAGATCGCCTAAATTCGAATTCGATCGTCGTCATCGTCGTAAACACCGCCACGTCCCCCCCCGCCGCCGCCGCGGCGATTTGAGATTTCCATTTATTAGACGGGGACATAGATGAGAGAGAGAAAAGGATAAGGCGACTTTATTTCCTTAACGTTATGTTAAAGGTCTCTACGTTAAAAAGCTATGTTCAACGAACATTAAAAAAAAAATGCCAAAATACCAACGTACAAATATATTACATAGATATGAATAAGCTGATCAATTACTAATGATATCGTAGTTTCGTATGCCATTCATTAGAGATGAAAGCCTTGAGTTATGCATGTTCAATTATATGAGAAATTATTCTTGCGTCTTTGTAAAAAAGGAAGCGAATATGCGAGCTCATTACAAATAATGCGAAAAAGTATATGCTGTTTAACATCATAGTTATAGAGAGAAACCCAGTTTTAAAAAGAGAAATAGTGATGACGCTCGGCAACAAATTTTAGCCGATTGCAGGAAGAGAGTTAAATTGTGCGAAGCAAAGTTCTATTGATCGAGATTTCATGCTTTAATCTTATCTGATATATATTGTTGAATTTAAAAATGTACGGAGCTATGCCATTTGAAAAGTGATCCAAATTTCTATTATCTTTATATCATCTAATCAATCTTCATTTCTAATTCTTTAATCTCTAAAACTAATCTTCAAAGTCTGCTAATCTGATTTTTAGTGTTACTTTTTGCCTATTTTCATATGCGCATGGTAGGGCTTAACGACCACTCTCTATAAGCCCTGCAGGGCACATTGGCTTGACGCTACTGTTGCGGACAAGTGAAATTCACGCGCTCATTTCATTACAGTTGCAGCCCTGTTCATCACGATACGTAATTCGGGATATTTGCCCAATGGGTATAAAAAGTAGAAGAAACCATTGTTGAATACACTATTAACAGTGTATTGCATAGTGGCAGATTAATTCGAACTAATTAATATACTTGGCGCAAATTCTCGAATCTATAGTGACCGTTAATAACATGAATCATATTTGAAAAGTTTTAAACAAAACATAAATAATTTATTAAAAGATGAAAATTAAAAAAGGACGATTTGTAATAGAAAGCTTACACTTTATATTCGCTCGCCGGGAATCGAACACGGGAGCGCTTGACAAATGAGAGCCCTGTCTATGAGTCACCGGATGGGGATTGGATTAAACTTAAGTCATTTTAAAGCAAACCTTCACAAATAAGAATTTCCCTTGAATATATTATAAGGCAATTATGATTTCACTACATAGTTTCTTTAAAAAGGACAATGAGATGTCCTATGGTCAATTGGTTCCTTGTAAAGTAAGATATGGTTCTGATATCCTTGTCATGTTTCAAGTTTCACTTTCTACAAGAATTCAAATACATATTTCATGTTTGGGGCTGGGATGTGAAGCTGGGATTCCGATGAGTTTCGTATTTACAACATACTTTCTATTTCTATTTGACGCACATTTCGCAATGTAGTGCATATTATTACACCAGTACAATGAGAGATGCTCTTCAGTGAGACATGCAATCTTTTTTTAATCATTTGGTCAATCGAGCTTTTCTCCTGAATTTACACCATTATTAAAATAAACTTGTATTTAATTGCTGGCAGCACAAAATTTGGGGGACTACTCACGGGGAAATTTCGAGTTTCAGTCGCAACCACTGCTGTAGACAGATGAGAAACTTAAAAAAACCTCTGTCATCTCCCAGAAGACGCAGAAGGAAAATTCAAGTAGAAGACCCGTAAGATGATTTGAGGAACATCAAAGGTGCGCCGCACGACCGGTATTAAAATGCACAGGTCTCTAAACAATTAATGAATTTGTTAGTACTAGCAAGTTATTGCACTGTCGCCGTTTCAGTCGCAAGAGTTGTTAGATTTTATTAATACTTAACTAGTTGTGAGAGAGGGTTAATTAGATACACGGTCTGTTTTCACTTTTTTAAATTTTTATTTCTGCTTATATGAGGTTAGGCAAACTTTTGACTTATTTTAAACACATTAAGATTCAGACAAGACATTGAAAAAGATGGTTGTCTTAACCAGGTTCACTTGAGTCGTCCCCTAAGGACGAAGGGAATTATGTACAGCCTTGCATACGATATGAAGAAAGTTGCAGCAATAATACAGCATACTACAGTTAATGAGTGAAAGGAATTGATAGATTATTTGAACACTAGAGTACTCAGCCCCCCTCCCCGAAAATGAAAATCAATATGAAAAAATAGGTCTACTCAATTGCATCTTATCTGTTCAAGATTAGATTAATTGGTTTTATAATACCGGTATAATAAAGAGAAATACAATTTTCCAACACAATTTGGCAGCATTGATTCATAGAAATAGTCTTAGAATAATGGGTAAAAAAATGATATACGTTACTTCTGAAATTAAACCGTTGATCTTTCCAGTATAATGATTTTGCCTTATATGTTGAATAATTTGTGCTTCGAGTTAATATGACTTATAGCAAAGGGCCGCTTGCAGGAATGAAAGTAAAGTGCTGGAATGCATATCAGATGAGGGAGAAGGAGACGATCCAAAATATAAATTATTCTCTTCGTCAGTCCAAATGTTAGAAGTCTTTGCGTGGCCTGCCATGATATAATCAATACTCAATTTCAAGTTCACACTTTTGTATAGAATTTCAATTGTTTTGCTATTTGCAGATTATCGACTCTTCAATAATAATCTATATCCATGCCGATAAATCGCACTTTATGAAATTCGTATATCTTGGGGCTTAAGAATTGGATACTTCTTTAGTGACTTAAATGTAGTACTTCAAACAGGACTGAGAAGGAAAGATGGAATTACTCATTCACTTATAATCTTCCGTCAGATTCAATGACAAAGACTAATGAAAGCGTCTTCAGTCGCTTTCGGATTTTTTACTTGAAAAAAGAATTTGAGGAAGAGTTGCAGATAAATTCATCTCATTAAAACGATGTTCATCCTGAATAAATTTTTCTTAATGACTTTCCGACAGCCTTAATACATTTTTTAAAATTGAACAAGTAAATTCATATTTTAGATCGTTACAAGCTAACCAATCCGATATTAATATAAACACTGCTGCGAATGCTGCGGAATTTCACGAAGTAATATTGCATCTTCCCACAATTGATGCGCTGAACAAAATGTCCCATTTGATTCATAGAAACATATGTTCTACAACAAAAAATAATCTTTTATTAGTAATATTTTTATTGGCATTTCGTAAAAAAGTATACAAATAACGTACAGGCAAGACTATGAGAAACACCGCAGAAACGTAGATATTGCGAGGAAATAATGAGTACACGAACGAAATACACATCTATCTCGCGATGATGTCATTTATCATTCATTTTGTTTCCGCAATTCAGCTAATGGTAAGTGGACTGATTTACAAATCTAAAACCTTAGTCGTTAAGTTTCATGGGAATTACCTTCTCTTGCAACCGGAAAACTCGGATAAAATGATACTAGATGCTCGTGACACGTTCATTCAGTATGAAGGAAACCTCGGTTATTTGATGTATATTCAAAACGCCCCAATTGCGATAGTCCGTATAATATTCTAAATTTGATCATTCTTCCTGTTTGTCTTTTCTTCATTGACTCTTCCTCGCCTCCAACCCACCCTTTCACCCCACTTGGTATTCGTTCATTCCTCATCGGCCTCTTCCACTCTTACTCTTCTCTGTTTTCTATCTCCACGGCGTTTGAATCCTGCACGGCGTGGCAGTGCAGGGGCCGATTCGCACGATTTGCCTATCCAAACGTCCTCGCCCCGGCGCCCCACGCCGCAAGCGCCCTGAGTCTTCTGCCCAACTTTTTCACTTTGCCGGGCAGTCTACTTACGTTTTGTAGTGGAATGTATTGCTAATGTACGGTGGGTTTTCGTCGATCTTCGGATTTGTGGAGCGACAAACGTTAACGATAAAGTGTATAACTCCTGTTTCCTATACGGTAATAAAATTACTTCCCCGAACATTGCTGTGTTATAGAATCTAGTTAGGTTTTCCTGTTGTTCCACCTCCACACCTGCAGTTCTGTGAGTCCTTTGATACAGAATGCATAGGTTGCGGCAAAATGTCGGCCCGTTTTCCAGCAAACGCGCCTAGTATAAACCTCATCCATTGTTTCAGCAATCACACGAACAAAAACATATCTTATGTGTTATTTCCATGTTGCATATTCTGCCTGGACTGGCTTTTCCCGTATTGATGGAAATATCTTGAGCTAATAGAATTAAATTTCTGAAAAAGTAGACTCTTCGGTAGTTTTTTCAGAAGACTATTCTATCAAATTGACCCCAAAACCAAGGACAAAGAGCTACAATGAATTTAAATGGTCATTACTTTTAATGATACAATCGTGGTTTCCGAATGGTTTTTCTTCGTTCGCTCTGCAAACTTGAAAAGGTATACTCAAAACCTGTTATACACCTTAACATAAATCGACTTACTCAGATTATATTATATTGCCAAAATAATTTCCTTATTGAAGTTCTCTTCATATTGTATCTCATGGCCTCCGCACGAATACTAGGTCTGCTACCAATTTTGTTCGCACTGAATCCATGCAATTAGAACCCAACCTTCGCAGTCGTGAAACAACAAACGTAGCTGCTTTGTGGCGTTTGCAGTTGTCCATTCCCTCACCTCAATATTTTGTTTGCTGGCTCATTGGTAGGAATCTGTTCCTCCATCAGTGCTTCGTCATTTAGAGCTGGGTTCTTGAATGGGTAGCCCACTTGGGCGTTCCTAGCCTCAGCGCTATTCCATGCGAGCTCCTTGTAAAGGTCGGCTCCGACGCGAGCAGGCAGAGAAGCGTTCGGATTAATCGGCTGTAGTCTAGTGAATGGCAGGGTGACCGCAAACGACTGCAGGGGTCCTGGCGAGCAGCTTCCCCAAATCCTTGCATTTTCTGCCTCCTTTGCAATGGAGATTTCTTGTCTCAAACGAATCTTCACTTCGACTCCATACAAATTGTTCCGTACAACAGTTGCAAACTACGAATTTTTCCAATTGCAGAACGTTACAATACGATATTTATTGTTTTAACCAGTACTATCCAAGGCGCAACAATCCAGAAATATGACTTTCGTTTCACTTATTGATTCAATACAAGTGAAGTATTATTTGATATTACAAACACTTCCGCATTGGAAAAACCATAAGTATTAATATCAGGATTCAAAAATACAAAGATTTCAAAAAAATTGAAATGATGTAGTTCGGAAGTTCGATTCGTTATACCGATCACTGGCACAGTCTGCCACTCACAACTCGACTCTCCACAAACGCACGCTGCCTTAGCTCTCTAGGCGCCCCCTTCATACATCACCAGCAAGGTACAGGAATCTATGTCACCCCAACTGCGGTGGCGACGCACGCTAGCGGGCGGACAGGGAACTGCCCATCGGATGAGACCAAGCTAGAAATCTAGGAATTAGCTAGAATATGCCGTACAGAGAGTGGCTGGTCTTATGGTTTTAAACCGATCTTGGTAGACGCTAGCAAGTGGCCGCCATGCGTTTTGCAGTAAAAAAAATGAAGATTGCCGCTGATGCGGCGTTGTGGAACTGTTTAACTGACGCCGAGTTCTGTGTATCAGATCATTGTTTCTATATTGCTAGTATTTTCTTTGATCTGCATTTAAATTATATTAGTGGCTAGAATAATTATCTTCACCAATACTTTCGGTATATCGGCACTGTACTGTAAAAAAAGATCATCAGACGACAAATATATCATTTTTCAAGTTTGCCACCGCATTTGTGACGCTTCTTATTTCAATAACATTCACTATCAGGTGTCATGCTAACTTACAATAATATTTCGAACAGCTTCCATTCTTAGAGTAACAACCAATGCAGAAAGCAAACGTGTTTTTAAAGTTTCTCAATTCGTTTTTTACACATTGTGATTCGTTTGGAATTGATTGTTTTTGTCGTGCTACACAGAGTAAGAGGATTTTAATTACGCGCCACCGCCCTTAAACTAAAGTCAACGAATACTAGAGTACACTGTCTCTTCCAGAGGGACTGCTTTGATCCAAGAACATGAGTTCAATTTCTGTAAAGATGGGAAACTTCAGCCAACCTACGTAGTATATTCTTGCTCGTGAGATGAGACTCACCTGACAGCGGCGCGCTAAGCCATGGTTCGCAACTGAAGTAGCGCCACCTGCACGCTTCTAGCACTGCCTATCCTGCTCTCACGCATTTCTGGTGACGTTTCAAGAGGTCGTGTTTTCAGCGCGACACGCATTTAATCCTGTGGAATCTTAAATATCAAATGCAGAAACTAAAAACTACCATGCATTATCGAATTAGAGCGGAAAAATCCCGTAAGTACTGAATTTGAATTAAACTGTATATTCGAGGAAATACTTCTTACTTGAAATGTATTCTAGAGTTAGAAGCTCAGCAATCAGAAAATACATTTAGTTATAGGTTCCCTGTTACTGAAAATCTGGAATAATATCTTCACACGTGTTTAGGGAGTACGCGCCTCTTATAGGTTAAACGTGGAAAGTTCTTGAATGCTTCATAAATTAATAAACAAGATAAAGTTCACGTATTGTAAAAAAAAGCACGCATATAATTCAGAACGCCACTTCATAATGACAGACCAAGAATTCTAACAGTGAAATAGACCAAACATGTTGCCACATACACAATACATGAAAATTAATTGACGGTCGCGAAACACTAGTTTTATATATTTTCTGAACCATAATTTAAAAGTTTGCTCGATTTATTTATTGACCAGGAACATCTCGGTTCAGCCATATGTAATCGATATATTTATAGTAGCTATAGTATGCATTGTGGTTTTGTTATTTGAAACGATTAATGCTTTCAAAGAATTATATTGAAAACAATGTTTCAAACTAAATTCCCCATTACAATTACGATTCGCCAACATGAAAATTGTGTTGAAATTGAAAATATACCTGTACATTGAATAGAAAAAAAATACTCGACTATGGACAAGATCAAAACAAATCAATAACCTTTCTACAAAAACAACTTGAGTGAAAATCACATTCTTCTTGTAGTGTGGCCGGTTGTTGGTGTCGCGAGACCATGGTTTCACCTCCAGTCCTTCATTATTTATCTGCGTGTATTTCTCGCGAGTCACCGTTAAGGTGGTATTTTTCGTTCCACCATACTGCGCGAAACATCGTGTAACCATTTTCGCGTTTCGATCGTTGGCGTCTCAGTTTATTTTCATATGACACGGCTACTCGCAACCTTGGCATACATTTTGCGTGTCGCCAAGGTAAAAATAATTCACGGAGTGCCCGGCGCCCGCCAAAGAGTTTTTCGAACGAGTCGGAGTGATTTCATGGACTTGAAAACTGCGGAATAAATCCAGATGTAGCAGAAGACGAACGCCGCAATTATATAAAAAACTGGCTGGCGATTATTTACTTCATAGTGCCGTGCCTTCATTATATCCTACAAAATGAGATTCTCATTCACATGGAAAATATTTCTCTTGTAAAAAGGGTTGTAATCCATTCTCAATTGATTTAAGTCTCTTTAAGAGTTGATTGCGAAAATATTTTTGTACTTAAATTGGAGTATGGTATTTATATAGAACAATGAAATACAATTTCAAGCTAATGAAATTACGCAACGGCGTATTTAGAGTATTAACCTGAGAAGATAACACAAAACGCTGTCTAATTCCACGTACTTCAACGTACCAGCATATACTCAGACACCTGTCATTTCAATCGCGGAGTTCAATGCAAAAATTTAAGTCCTAACAAAGCTTCACCTTGTAGGCCACGACAGTTAAATCGCGAGGCTACAGTAAGACTTTACAGAAAAGGTTACTATTGCATTCTTAATACAAAAGAAATTCTCGATTTGGATCGCAAGTGTATATATCAAGAGGCCCTCTGCCAAACGAAGATGAAGTTTCGTCCGCGATAAAACTAAAATGGTAACGGGCCAGCCACACGCGTCTCTTCGTTAAGCCGTTCAGTGCCACGCACCTCACCTCACTGCCCCTTCCGCTTGCAGTTCCCTTTTATTCAATTCCCCTTATAATTCGATCAAAGAGTTGCGTACCAGGAAAGAGATGGATATCAATTATTCAATAGATAAGATATATATTTGTAAAATAATGGATCTGTATTTAGTGGATTGCTATGGCAAATTAACAACACTGAAAAAAATTAATAAGCTGAAAAATTATTTTCATTGTATGTTGGTATATTTTACTACATGACAACTTTCTTTATGTTCTGGTATTACAAACTGTTAGTAAATGCAGCAAAGACATATTTTTTTGCATTTATTTGGCACACTAATATATTTTTAAAGTTAGTCTAAGTTTACTGAACGAAACCTGTTGCACAAGTGAACCAGGTGCGTTTCCCTTAGGCCCACGTGCAAAATTTGGAAAGGTCTCACCGCTAGAAACGATAAGAATATTACCTTTTCGGATGAGGTATGGAACATACCTTGCTAACGAAAGGTTCTGGAAGAGTGCCAGGTGGCCAAACTGCAATCTACATATGGGAGCACAAGATTTCCCGGGTATCTCAGACCAACTGCGTGCACTGCAGGATTAAAGTTAACAGGGTATTGAGACACACACACACACACACACTAATATATAGATATAATACTATATATATATATATACTTATATATATATATATATAAAAGAACAGTCGTGAGTTAGTTATACCCACTTATAACTCACGAAGAACGCTGAATCCGATTTAGCTGTAAAATTGGCAGGGAGTAGTTTAAGCGCAGGAGAATGACATAGGTATCAGCTTTTTATCCCGTTCGACAGGGCATTCCCGTGCTGCACTTTGACATGAAACGTCAGTCACTATTAAAACGTATATACAAAAAGAATCAAGACTTGAATAACAAACGCAATGACAGCTAATGTAATTGACAGAAAAATGACAGATATGTAATGACGTATTGGATGACAATTTGATATGTAGAAAAATATAAATAAATTAAATAAAATATATTAAAAAAACGCGATAAACGTGCATTAGAAGCACTTAACCAAACACATTAAAAGATTTACGCAATGACTCGAGATGTTTTGAAGGAGCATGATTTACTGTCCTTAGGCGATTTCGCACAAAAACTGCAGTAATTCAAATCATCTACGGCTGCCGACGAAATAAACGCTTGCCTTCAATTGTCAAATCTAGGGCGCTACTGAAGAAACTAGGCAACTGACAACAAAACATGAGCAGTCAATTGCTTATGATACATCTGCTGGAGATTTTCGAGCAAATTGCTGACTATCGGTAATGGTACAGTACCTGTCGATGAATCGAGCGGTATTAATCATCCATTTCCAAATAATTTCTGTAATATTTGTCTCATCCAAAGACGAACTTATCAACAATTTATTTCCAGAAATTATTTTAACTACAAAAAAAATGAAGGGTTGAGTGGCGAGCAATTTTAGCGGCTTAAGAATAAAATGTAGATGAACCTAAACTACAAATTCAAAATAAGATAATATGGAAACAATGCATTCCATTCAAATATATTGACTGCGCTCACAAATGAAGATTGAAGCCACCAACTATCCAATTGAATTTCGTTAAACTTTGGACGTGCCTGGCTTACCACCGCCACAATTTACGCCTAAAGCGTTGCTCCGTAGAATCAGTGACTTCGAAACATAAACAACCAAACTGTGGCAACCGGTACGCCGTTTGGTGGTTAGAAATTGAATGAACAAGGTAAATTACGCTACGATAATGATAGGACAATCAGGCGAGGCAAGTTCTCATTCCGACAATACCGATGATTCCCAACCCATATGTCGTGGTGACATTTAAAAGGACTTCAATCTTCCGATACTCTTGCATTGCCATGGACCATCTACAAATCACAAGGCAATCCTTAAAAGTTTGTGGTTTAAATCCTAGAACATTCATTGTTTTTCCCATGGTCAATTATACGTGCACGTTCACGGTCGGAAGACCATCGCGTTGTTTGTATTTGCGCCTCGATAATAAAACAAAATGTGTGATCACAAGGTACTTAAAATGGAGAAACGTATGTACTAAAATACAGAATTAACTTATGAAGATTAATGTATGGTATTTAATTTTTTTGTGTATTTTTTTCCCCAATTAAAAAAAACTGCTTATTTATTGCCATTAAGGCGGAACAAAGTTCGCCGGGTCAGCTAGTTAAGGTTATAAGATTAAGATTGAGCTACCGAGATAAGAAATATTTACATTGAACAAGTGAGGAATGTAATTCTAACACTTCAAAATCCTTTTCACAATACATACGTTTTATGAATTTAAAAACAAAAGAACGTTATGAACAAATATGCCATAATACCGCAGACCTTTTAGGTTAGAAAGCGTAATGTTGTACGTGGAAATCGTGTATTTAACCTTCCCACACACCTGCCTTTCCTCTCACTCTTATTTCATTTAATTGTGAAAACGTGTCAACCTGTATTGTTGTTTTATCATGTTTGCTTTTCAGAATCTGTCAGGAAAGGGCAAGCGCATATAAACAACCCTCGAAACCAACAATAACATCACAATTTTTTCGAGTACAGACGACAATATGCGA
Source organism: Gryllus bimaculatus (assembly GCA_017312745.1). Lineage (NCBI taxonomy): Eukaryota > Metazoa > Arthropoda > Insecta > Orthoptera > Gryllidae > Gryllus > Gryllus bimaculatus. The sequence continues at coordinate 176,002 of BOPP01000303.1, read as the reverse complement.
ATTCCATTAAAAAAATTCCAAACGAATTATATTTACTCCACATGTCCACCTATCATTTTTTACATAACTCTATCCACTCCTCTATCCTCGTGTTTACTTTTTCTCCCTCACGACTTCATTTTTTCACTATTCCTTCTTTTCCACTTTTTTTCTATTATCTCTCTCTTCCGATTTCTGTACAGTGTTCTTTCCCTTTCTATTATTTATTTGTGATTTCCTCTAGTTTTTTTCTTTAACTCTACTATTGCTTACCCTCTCATGTACTGTCTCTCCTAATTCCCCCTCTTTTTTCTCGTCAGTTTTCAGTTTCATCACTTTCTTTTCTGCCCCTTCTTTTTCTTCCTCACTTTCTTCTTTTCCGTTTCAATCTTTTCACCTTTCTTTTTACCATTCTTCCGCTTTGTTTTCTATTTCGCCTCGCCCGCCTCACTCGATTATCATTCCGTTTCTTATTCACTCCCCCGCTCTGTTTTCTCTTCTTGTGATTTAAATGTCGGTTGCAAGCGATAGAATATTCCCATCGAGTTTTCTCTACCAGAAACTATCTCTATCAGTTCCCCCGTCGACACAGATATCATTACCAACGAAGGATATAACATCAGTTTGAGCTTATACTGCGATTTATTTTCCTTTGGGCGATTACAAAAGGACTTAAAAAGGCCAAAACAGCTTGTTTTACCCATCGGATTCACCAGGATCTGAGCAAATTCTAATGTTGAGAATGCTCAATGCTCTGCTCAGAATTTTACTAACGTGTTTCAGCCGATAAGTCATCATAAGATTAATGGTTTATTACGCTTTCATTAATTTATATACCACTCATGAATCATTCATATATAATTTAATTCATTAAGCCTCTTTGGACCTATTGCATACAGCTCTGGAGCACCAACAGCACATTCCGTGTCCAAATCAACCAATAATTTCAGTCTAGAGCAACACTTGAGGAATATCTGTCATGTAGCCAGTAGGCTAGAAGATGCATTTGATGCGTCGTATAGGAGTGAGTCTTTCGAGCAGGATCGGTACGTAGTTTTTATTCTACTGGACGAAAACGCGACTTCCCGAAGATATGTAAAAACATGTAACCACTTTTAGAGCACAAAACACGAGGCTTGAGACGGAAATAACAATGAACTTCAGATGATGTACAATAACGAATAGTTGACTGAATGCCACTTACTTTGAAATATCATCCGCTTTTTCTTTTCACTTTGCTCCCTGGTCTTAATAAATAATTCGAACTGGAAAATGTATTTTAGTCTATTGTTAAAGTAGAATAGCTGTTGCATATTCAACGAAAAAGTCGTAAAAACAAACCTTATTGTATACTGCCAAAAAAATTGATTATGTATTAAGCGAATTTTTTAAATATGGAATTACAGAGGTGTCAAAATTTCGGAAAGGAAATACTGTGCGATGATTACTACCGTTGTTGATTGGTTGGAAATTGTACATAAAACGGTCAAGTAAACACGTATACATGGCAGTGTTACAAAGATCTGTGTAGATCAGAACGTCAAACTCAAGCAAAAATACGCAAGACAAAAAGGTAGTTCTTGACGGATAAAAATGAAAAAAAGGCAGAAATCGATTCATCAAAACAAAAAAAAAGAACATCCACATTCCATTGGCACTTCTATTGCTAATAAAAAACTTTTTAAAACCACTACACACGCGCAAGAAATTGCAAGAAACCGCAAGAAAAGCAGTCTATCAGGTCGGCCCCACACGTCGGCACGAACGCATGCGAAAAGCGGCCATGCGTCGCTGAACCAACACAGAAACTTTGGCTTAGGAGCGCACGCCGCAACGTAAATATTGTCGGAGGCTCTCGCCAATTGGTGGGATCGGCGCGGCGCGGCGCCCCGGCGGATCCATCACGCGGGCTGCGCCACGGAATGGCCCGCCTGCTTCCTTCTCACGCGGAAACGTCCTCCCGCCACGCCGTTCTTTTCCCGCCATACCCCCACACCACCCGCACCCCTTCTCCTTACCTTTTCTCGACTTGTCCCTCCCCACACTCACGTCGTTAGTCCTTTCCTCCCCTCCCCACCCTACTCGTTTTACCCTCCCTCCATTCCCTTACTGATTTTTTCTTCCTATTCCTATTTCAAACCCCGTCCCCCATTTCCGGCCTCCATTTGTCTCCCTTAATTCGCTTTGCGTCTCTACTTTCCTACCCGTCTCTACATCAATCCCTGTCCTTCCAATCCAGACACAAAGCTTGGATTTTTTTAATGGTTCACCGCTTCTACATAACCTACCCCCGTGCTTCTACATCAGTTCCTGCTTCCACTTTTTCTTTTCCCTTCTTGACTCCAATTTGTACTCGATTTCATCGACGCGTCCACCTGCCTTTCCTTCTCCTTCATTTCCTTCCTGACGTCCTCGTTTTCGTTCAAGCATCTATCTCCGCCGCTCACTTCCATTTCTCCTCTCCCTCAAACCGACCCGGCCTGAATCAGCCCCATCTTCAGATTGTGCAGACCCATAAAATGAGATTGGACGACACTGCTCACCTCGTTTGTTTTGGTTTTCCGTTCTTTTCGTTGTTGTTTTTCTAAAGTAGGTACATTGACAAGTTACGTACTCTATGCATAGTTTGTCATAAGTATATCTTATATAAGCTTTTAGAACTATTCCATGAATGTAACTGTAGATCACTTTACGAAAATATTCCACAAAAAACGTGTTAATTCTCAATATGCTTTAAAGTAAATATACCCACTGAGATAGCTCGAGGCAAAAATTGTTGAAAAGACCCTCTTTGATCACGAGGTCCAGGGTTTCCAGTTCCTAGGGCAGCAGATGACCAAATCCAGTTAGATAAGCCCAATCAGCTGTCTGGACACGAATTCCAGCGGCCGGCTGTTTGATAGCTATTTTTCCGAGGTTTGTCCATCAATAGTGGGCGAACGTCGGGGTACTACTTTAACTACTGTCCCACTGAGCGCTCGCGAACTTCCCTTTCTTATTTGTGCCACCTGCTATCCCTTTGAACTTATACACTTGAAGTTTCATGCTCTACACCACCACATATGTTCGGAGACCATTCGGAAACTTACCCTTTACAAATGTTTAATTACTAGGGGGTGTATTTTGATGACCTAACACATCAGCAAAAATGACAAATAAATGCCCTTAAAGGTTTTACAAACGCTCTAAAAAAAGAAAAGAAAATTGACATAAAAAATTGGATTGAAACCAGTTCATTGAACAATCCAAGTTGTTACATAATAATCGAGACTTTTTCTTTCATTCAAATGACCTCAACTTGCAAACCTTTGGTTAGGACTGCTCTTTTTCAGGAAATCTGTTTTTAGTGATCCCGAGTTCGTCAAACCAACATTCGTGCTGTTAGGCGTCACAAGAAACTTAGATTATATATTAAGATAGTCATTACCATTTCTGAGCGAAGAAATCGAATATGCTGAGGACATTTGAATTGTTTATTTCAGAAACTTGTCAAACGCCAAAATACAAAACATGCTTTAGCGACGGATTATTGTTCCAAGAGAATAGACACATTGTTTAGTGCATAATAATATGAAAAATATTTATTTATTACCTCCTTTAATTTAAAAAAAAATAAAAACCGACAAAGACACACAGTTTTCTCGAAACGATGAATTTGGCGTTTGACAGGTTTCTAATATAAACGATTTGTTGCAATTCGTAAATATTATTTGAAGCAAGTACCATTAAAATGATATTAAAATCGATTAAATCTGCGCAAAATGCATTAAAATTACGGAAAAGGTAAATGACGTATTAGTACAAATTCTACAAAAATTGCAAAAAAAAAAACAACCTCATAACAAGGGATCATTTCCTTTTCTCATAACATAAAATTAATTTCTATACTAAACGGCATTGTTCTAAACTGAAAACACAGACACTTGCGCCCCCTATTGTTCAGTCTGTGAAGTCGGGTCTTCGCTCAGAGTCTTGCGAATGCTCTTGGCTCTCTGGGTGACGACACGTCGATGGCTGTGAATCCATCGTTTCGCCCAATTGCCGTAATCTTCCACTGCTACTGCTACGACCACTGCCACGGCCACTCTGTGTATCGACCCGGACAGCCACGAGGATTCGTTTCATCACTGTCTCCGAAATGTATGAGAAATCCAACTCTTAATATACATAAATACACCTAGTTTAAATATGAACCTAAATACTTACAATTTTTCTGCCAGATATCACTGCAAATATTACATCAAAATTTTCAAGTGCTAATTTTACTGCACAGCGACGAACAGTAAGATTTCCACAATGACGAAAAATAATTTAGAGACGAGACACATTAATATGTATTTTATAACAACTTTATATAGGTACTCTTCTAACCAGCCTGTTGGAATGTTGTGGGAAACTCGCTCGAGTTTCGTAGTATACATTACGTCGGGAACCCAGAACAGTGAAAAAAACATTTTCGGCAGCAAAAGTTGGTAGAAATGTTCCTCCCTGCAAAAACTGCCACATCAATATTTCGTTTCTGAGAAATATTTCACAATCTTGTCTCGTACGAACTTGCAAATTGTTCCTGGAGATAAGAGATTACGTTGAAAAATGCAGCTAAAGTGAAAGTGCTATTATTATATGAAGTCGTTTCGCGTTTGAGGTGGAAAGAGGCAAAGGACGTCTGAAATGCAGCGCCGTATTTCGTTTCACAAGAGGATAATGGAATATTAAATTGCCAGTACGCGTTATTTTAAAATCTCACAATACACAGCGGACGGCTGAAATTTTTTCACTCCAGAAAATAAAAAGACCGCAACAATTATTTTACTGGATGCGTGTTAATTACACTCCCGGCAACATAATTTTATGGTAACTTGTTTCTCGGAAAAGTAAATATTATACATGTATCCAAAACGAGACGATGTCATTTAACACCTTTCAAAGGCATTAGCCTCAAATAGATATTTTGTTACTAGTCAACATTCTGAAGTAATATATTGTTACGAATATTGCATCACATGCCGGAATTCGCTGCGCGAGGATTGCGTCATCTGCCGGCGCCCCCCCCCCGAACTAGACGGTTCTGGACTATCCGCGAGCCGCGGGGAAACGCCGAGAGCATGCCGGGTGCCTGGAGGCAAGCGCCGGGCAGGTATAAATGCGCCGCTGCCGGCGGCCGCGAGTCAGTTAGTAGAAGACGTGAGTAGAAGTCAGTGGGTAGACGTCAGTGAGTGGCAGAGAAGCAGTCAGTCCGTCAGTGTGTCCGAAGTGGAAGCTGTGCTGTGAAATGTGCATTGCGGTGAAGAGTGGTGCAGCGGTTGAACAGCAGTCTGCAGTCTGAAGTCTGCAGTGGAAGCTGAGCTGTGAAGGGTGCATCGCGGTAAGCAGTGGTGCAGTGGGGAAACAGCAGTCAGCAGTTTGAAGTCTGCAGTGGAAGCTGAGCTGTGAAGTGGGCATCGCGGTAAACAGCAGTGCAGTGGACCCTGGTGTGCGCAGTGAAGTGTGGTCTGCGCAAGGAATTGTGGTCTGCGCAGGGGAATTGTGCTCTGTGCAGGGAATTGGGTCAAGTGCAGTGGACCGTGGACAGAGCATCGGACTGGCTGATACAGAAGAAAAGAACTGTGTAAATAAATAGTGTGTAAGGAGTGAACTGTGTAAATAAATCATCAAGAGAACGGAATCGTGTGTAAAGAAAAATAAATAATTGTAATATATCTGTAAATAGACCAAGTAGATTTTAGTGTATAATTGTTCCCGAATATACCTTCTTTGTTAAATATTGTGTTGGTTTTAATTCACCACGAAGAAACTTTACAATATCGTCAAAACATATCAGTTTCTGGAAGTTAGTTATTTTATTATTCAATAATGATTTAATGAACGTTCAAAAATACAATAATCACATTACAATACTTCGCTGTGAGAAACTAAAAAAACTTATAAAAAAACTTCATTATATCATTCATTTTGCATATTTTTTGTTTCTTCACAATCAAATTTTGAATAACATTTCTTAACCATCCTTAATTTGCTAACCTACTGTGTACGATTATGTGATAAGTACGCTCAAGTATTATTTTTTACTAAGATGCCAATGTCACTAGTCTCAAAATAAGTTAGAAACATTGAACTTTCCATTCAAATAATCCGTCTCTTTTACTTAGCAGATTCTCTGATCACTTACTTAGTGCAAACCTACTTTTCTGTCCAAAACCTATATTTTCTGCTTACAATTCAGTATGCACATAATAGTTTTGCAATGCAATGATTAGATACATTTCTTTTCAACATGGCGCATTGCTACATCAGATCGTATATATGAGTGGATGGTAACAGTATATCAAATTAAATTAATGTATTCTTTTTTTCAAATTACAGATACATTTTTGAATCAGCTCCAAATCTGTTAAAGACTATCCCTTCTCTTCCTCACTTGCCTCGAGTTCTTCCCATCTTCCCCGTAACCCTCCATGCACGCATGCACAGTCCCCCCCACACCCTTAATTGGGCGTTCGTTACTGCGCCGCTAGGCATTTGTGCGCAGTCGCCCACGTCGCGGCGGCCTTTTGTCTCCACGATGAATCGTGTGGACTCGCCAGGACATGGCGCGGCGCCCCACTCCACCCCTGCTCCGCCCCTGTCCCTCGCGTCGGCGGGGGCCTAAGGGGTTGGGGCCGCCGCGCTGGACGCCATTGTTTCCGGCCCATTCCGCGCCTCTTCTAAATGCGCCCGCCACTCGCCCCCGCGTCCAGCGTGGCAGTCCCGCCCCCTCCCACGAAATGACGCTCACACTGGCCAGCTCTGACCCGACAGTCCCGCACCTGTGTGCCGCTACCCTCGCCCTCGCCGCTACCCTCGCCCTCGGCGCTGCCGCCTTTGCCGCCTCGTTTATATCCTATCCGCTCCGCACCAGGAAAAAAAGTCAGTGAAGAGATCACGGATGCGTAGGCACGATAGTCAATAATTTGAATTCTACGCAAAGCGAAACGCTCAGACTTCACTTAACTAGAGCGACCCGTTTATTTCGCTCTCAACTGCTAAGTCTTTATATCCTTATTGTGGACCATTTTATTTAACTTTTTACTTTTCTGAAAATTCACAAATTTTAAAACATTTTTTCACTCAAATAAAAAACATGCCATTATTATCCTCTTCTCAATGATGATACTGTTCCCACCTATCTCCAAGATGAGAAACTGTTGAAAGGATGCAGTATAGCGAAAACCCCGTACCCGAATTGCAACCACCTCTTATGCATGTCATGATTTTATTACAGCAGTCTGACAGAAAAACTCGTTGAGTGAAAATTCACTTTTTCAGTTTCACATCTGCTTCTCTGCTACCTGCTGACGCAAGCCGAGCTGGTAATAACTTCTCAACATACTTAAAAATGCGAATCCACATGTCCTGACCAGACTCCACAAATCCAGATCTTTTTGAATTTGTATAGCTTATTAGCTTTTTTAGAATGGCCATCAAATGGTGCAGAAAGTATTATCAGCAACATGTCTTTAGATTATTTATTTATTCCGGGGAAATGCAACTTTTGTGTTAGACAAAAGGGAACAGGGTAAGTTTTGGTGAAAGCGATAGGCTATTTGTGTGAAATATTTGCTAAATATTTGTATATTTTATTATCTTTAATAAGCAAGTCTCAGATAAAACCTCTGAGAATTTATGGAAACTTAATATTTATTTTGAATTAATGTTAGCTTTTAAAGACAGCTACAGGCAATACCTGCCCCTGGCATGGATAAGTTATGTTAGTATGATTCATTAGGTAATAAGACAATAAACAATCACTGTGAACCATGTAGTAAATATTGTGATTTACAGTCCACTGACAGTTTAAATTGTCTCTAAAAATTATTCTAACATCAAAAACAACATGCTAGGGTTTTGCAGATTATATATAGAAAGCATACGCGGGCGGGGGCCGTGGGCGAAGAGTAGGAGGCGCGGGAACTAGGGCGCGGGACGGGGCCATGGGTAAGGTCAGCACGCGGTGATGGGAACGCGGGGGCGGGACGGGGGCGT
>BOPP01000303.1:155000-166902 GCA_017312745.1 Gryllus bimaculatus | reverse complement strand
GAAGCGCACGGGACGGAAGCGCACGGGACGGAAGCGCACGGGACGGAAGCGCACGGGACGGAAGCGCATGGGACGGAAGCGCCCGGGACGGAAGCGACTGGGTCGGTGGCTGCGGAGGGCACGGGAAGAACAACTGAGGTTGAGAAAGGAGCGTGGGGAATAGAGGGACGCGAAGTTGGTCGCGGGGGATGGCAGAGGGCGAAAGGCGATGGAATGGGGCGGATGGTGTAGTTGGCTGAGACGTGGGTTGTGTTGCGGGGACGGAGCACAAGCAGACGTGGTTTCAATGGCTCTGCGGGGAGAGGGCAATTCTTCAGTGAGTCGTTCCCTTACAACCTGCTGGTGTTTCTCACTGGACGCGAAAAGGTCGGCGAGGCCGTGCTCTTAATTTGTTACGTGGAAGCTTACGTATCGATTCTGCATTACGCCCCGCGCAGGAAAGCAAATTGCACGATCTGCAGTGTAGTTAATGCAAGGATAGATTATGTTGTTTGTATTCACTACGCGCAGAATTCTCAGATGAAAAAGAGCGCAGGTCAATTACACATCAAGTCTCTCTTCAAAAGTAGAATTTAACGACGGGTATGGCCCCACTCCTGTATTTCATGTACGGATTGTGAAATTAATCAAGTAAAACATTAAGACAAGGACGCCCTGAATTCTCATATAAAAAATCCTTCAATAGAAACATAACATTCTTAAGAGTATTATTTATCATTCGTAGCTTCCGTTACTACCAACGCACTGCAATAATAAATATTTAGTGAAACTCCTCTTCACGATCATCCCTTTATCATGAACCACCATCAATCTCACCTAGTTTTGGGGAAAAAGGAATTCATCCCTCCCTACAAGATAAATTTAATTTCATCTTCGTTCTGACAATCAATAAACCTGACCACCGCCCACATCCGACCGTATCTCAAATAATATATATGTCCAATTCTGCAAGACGTTTATCCTTCTACATATTGATTTCACAAAGCAAGTGCAGGCAGTAGCAGTAGTACTATAATGAATTCATTAGCCGCAGTAGTCATGGCGATCGTCTACCTGCTTCAGGCTCTGTTATTACAGCCTTTCATCGGCAAAACGTTTCCGCAATATCTTTCAGCAATTTGATTATGTTTCTTGCGTTCATCGTTACACTAGCAAGAGCAAGGAGGCGCAATATATTGCCAGAAAGATCTGAGCAAGATAGTGTCGATCGTTTTACATTTGGACTATTTGTTGCCGTGTATGGTGATGTCACAAGGAAAATAGAGCGTGAATTTAAGTGAGGTTATACCGCACTTCCCGACATAACTAGCGGATGGCAGAAGATGCGTGTCGCGGTAGCGCTTATTGTGCTAAATGAGATGAAGTAACGCCGACGGTTGGTGAGGACGTGTGACTGTATTTTAAGAAGAAAGGAAAAGGGGGCTTGTGCGAATTAGGTAGAGGAGTCTCAATATTTTTCATCAAACAAAATGACTTCGATTGACGGGGGAACAAAGTATTTTTCTTTTTATAAAAAGTGCAATTACTAATTTGGTAAAGAGTTTTAAAATATCCATTACCTACTACTTATACATTATAGATTAATCTTAAAATTGATTTATATTAGATTAATAAATTAATAATTTTAACTTAAATCATCAGGGGGCATCTATAGCTGAACCAAATGTTAAACCTTTGATAATCAACCATAGAGGGTTTAGAATATTTAGTACTTCCTTCAATGCAAACGTATTTCAATGCAAATATTACGTCCTTATATTACTCTAACTGTACGTCCTGCGCATGTAACATTGGCTTCTTCCAGCAATATCTTGTTCAGACTTCAATTCAATTCTAGTCCCAGCAACAGACGATAATATCTTTCCGAGGACGGAAATACACGAGTTTACTTGACGACCTCAGCAAGAAATATTGCCAACATCAGAAATACTTATTGTTGCAATGTTTACATTGGCAACTTTTCTTACGAAATAATATTGCTCGCCATCATCCTGCAAGTGTAAAGCCAGCTTTACACGTCAAGTTCATGTGAAGTACGTCAGATTCCTAAACAAAATCCTCCGTTACTTCTACATGAAAATAGCACCGACATTTCTCAAAACATTTTCATGTTTTTCAAAACATGACATGTCAAATGTATCAGTTCAGCAACTAACTTTCTTTCTTATCATTTCAGAAAAATAAATACATCTAATATATCGATCGACATGTTTTTCGTTTGTAGAAGTGAGTAATTTCAATCAATGAGGCTACGAAAAGGATGGGTATTCCCAACCCTCAAACAGTAGTTTTAAAGAAAGTGAATTATAAAGAGACGACGTGCATATTCATTGATTATTGATGGAACGATTGTTAATTTCATTATCTTATACATGTCAGATTGCGAAGGAAAATGTGATTAGGGAATTGATTGCTTATTAAAGATTCTGAGATTTGGTCTAGACCTATGATGTAATGTGATGCGTCAGAAACTGGGTAGATTTTGTAAATTATGAGAATTTGTGATATTTATGTGATGAAGTGTTCAATGGCTATGTCTTTGTGAAGATTTTTGTCGCTCACGTACCTAGGGTCATTTACAAATTTTCTGAGGACCTTGTTTTCCGGAGCTGAATTTTGATAATGGGCAGCGTTGCAACAGACAAGTGGAAGTGATTAACGGCAATCAAATTGTTTATGAAAAGAGCTGAATATAGGCTAATGCTTAAATGGCGTCGATTAAAGCGCTCCGACAAGATAGTTTCTCACAAGTGTGAAATTGCCCTACATTTTAAGATGACCAGCCTAAAGTGCTGTCGAAGTCGTCGTTTTGTTCATTCCAAGACCAATATCAATCCTGAAGATGACGAGTAATTTTAGACAAGGAAAGATGAAAGATCTCTCAAACTCAAAAGCTTTCAGCAAAATAAATACTTCTTTCCAGGCACATGCTTGACCGGAACTTCAGTAAACAAATGATCCGACCTTGTGAGTAATATCATTCTCTAAGCAAGTTCATTGCAAGAGCTGTGTCAGAATCTCTAAGGATTTTTAATTACATATTTTGGAATTCCATAATGGGGAATTTAATTACTAATTGGTGCATTATTCTTGCATACCAAGCTAAAAATTATATTTGCAAAGTGAGAACGGTGTAATTTATAACATAGTAAATTACGTAAGTGCTTGACTACTAGAAATCTGCATCACCTTCACTCTAAGACTACTGTAACAACGAACCAGTTTTGCTATAAATTTGTAAGATACGTATAAAGGAGTTTCACCGCAATTTTACTCGAAAGATTGAAATATACATTTTAAAATATACATAAAAGTATAATTTTTGAATCTAACATCTATTTAGTACCTAAACAACTCTTAAATTCAGAAATTAAACTATTTCGGGGATGTAAACTGTAATAATGTAACAATTCTATTAGCAGAAACACAGAATGAAATTGGATGAGTGGTAGAGAGATAATAAGTGTATCTCTTCTAATTACCAAATGCCAATTGAAATTTAAAGAAACGAAAATAGTATTTCCGAGAGAAGACAATTGAGGCGTCCAGTGAGAGAGGGAGCTCAACCCACAAAATCAAAAAAATCGACTTTTTCACATATTCTGCATCCTTTTTTATCTTTTATTTATTCCGCAAATTTCATAATTGTATCACAATCCATTCAGTTTTAATATCGATCTTTTAAAACAGACGACGCGCCCATTTTCTGCAATTTTCTTGAGAGTGGGAGGTAAGCCATATTCATGAGTGTCGTTGGTATTACGAACACTAGCACCACAGCAGATATTTTTGTTTATTTTTTTTTTGTTATTTAAGGTCGCATCAACTACTAGGTCATTAGCGACTACTATTGCTTGTAACGGTATGGTAACTGTGGGTTGACACGATAATGATGATGAGAGGGGGTGAAAGGACGAAACACAATAAAACCGTGCCCGAGGCGGGACACGAACCCGCGATCCTTCGGTCCGAATTCACTACGGCACTACTGCCTTAGCGATCTCGGCCACCGGATCGGCCAGATATTTTTGTTACATCCCGTATTCAATCCACCAAAATAATTATATTACTGACATTCTAGGTAAAGTTTTGGGAATATAAATATAGAAATATTAGACATTTGATGTTCAATGCCGATTTGAATTGTTAATTTCACGGGCTTCAAGTATCCCTTGTTTTGCAAGAGTACCGTTTGGTAATACAATGAAGAATGAAGATTACTCTTTAGGAAAAAAGGAACCCCGTGAACGGCTGATATAGCTCAGTGCAACAAAAATTCCCACTGCTTTGTCTCTGACAGGAATGATCTAAGTTTATAGACCGGATGGATTTTCGACACGAGTTAGGTAGCGTGGTCATTTTAACCACTAACTGGATGACAATTCTGCCATCAAAATGCCAGATTTGACACCTCAATTACAAGAAAAATTCTAAAAATGTATCAATTTTCGTTTTTTAATATGTTGCGGTTCCTGAGTGATAATTTGGTATATTTATCTATTAATTACAATTTGGTAGCCCTGTTTCAAATATTCTCATGCTGGAAAGATAGACACACCTATGTATTGTAATGAGGATATGCTAGAATTTTTTTCGTGGAAATACATTATTGTTTGTTGTTCAGTGCAATATAGTAAATAAAGTAAATGAATAGCATCGTTTTCTCTATCAATAATCCCAAATAACATGTATGCATCAAATACTTGTAAATTATTGTGTAAAATGTTTGGGGTCAAAAAAAGACGAGTCCACGTAAGTATTTAAAAAACAGACGCAAAAGGTTATTAAAAACTCAATTACTTCTGCATCCTGTTCGCCAAATGAAAGTATTCCCCACAATGAGTCACTAATCCAGGATTTCTAAAATCATAAAATCAAGTATTAAATAAAACCAGTGTTCCGCTGAACACACAGGACACCCCATAAACCATCAGGCGCCATCCAGAGTTTGTAGACAGATTACATGGTTTACGTGAGTGTGTGCACGCGTGTGTGGGTGTGTTAAGATGGTATGTTATTTTGAACAAAAATCATCCTTCAGCAGTCCCCACCAACGCAGTGATCTCAAGTTATCGTCTTCTGATTGCACGCGCCCTCGCTCTCCCATCTGAAAGAAAACTCTTCGGACTCGGTTGCACGAGTCTTCGAGAGCTCTTAACGGGATGAGGGCGATCGCAGCTGGAGGGAAAAAGACTGAGCCACTAAAGGAAATAACTCACGCGGCCACAAAGTGATATGAATTTGTCAGAAAGAGAGGTAATCAACGCTCCGACGCTATCTTGTTCTTTTGAAAGGGACTCGCGAATGCGGTACGCGCCACCAACCCAAGGCAGGGATGTGGAATGGTGCGAATACGAGATAAAGTCAACGGTCTCTTGTGCAAAATCCAATCTCCGACAAACAGACCTCAATTGCCCTCCTTCGAAGAGAGGTTTCCTTTTTCGAGTTCCGGAAGGAGCTCCACTCCAATGCTTCCGCCGACTATTCGGTTTCACGCAATCCATTATCAGAAAATTAAATTTCCGGGAGGCAGGAAACGTGATATGAAGACGTGGCAAGATCTTTCAAGCTTCATCAAACTCTAGTCGCATTTCAACGAGATAGGCGGTGACTGGCGATGACATTCTCTTATTTTTCAGCAGTCTCCAACAGCGGTCGACCCTGTCAGGGCTAAAATGTTATTAGTTGTACGGGAATTTCTTGACTGCCAAACATATTCCGGAAATACCTTCGAACGGAGGTAAGGTTGTGGAAGACAATGGCACGCAACGCGGGAATTTTCAGTAATTTTGTGGGAAAATTAGGCAAAATCCTCAGGCGACAACGCAAGAAAGATAAAATATATCAAATATGGTAAATAAATTAGTACCATAAAAATAAATTCACATATTTCGTATATTAAAGGTTTTGTGCTTTACAAAACCTGCAGTAAACAAATTAATTTGGACTTTCACAAAAGTGTTTTGCATACACCTTGCATTGGTCAAACCACAAATCCAAACTAGTGAGAGTGTTCATACACGTACGGAAAGCTTATTAATTTTCAATATTTATCTATTTTTGCAAAAACATTCCGCAAAATTAAAAAAAATGTAGAATGCAACAATATAATTACTGGAATTGAAAATACTTTTATTTTGCATTATTGATTTTGGTTCCTAATTCGGTTATTATTTTAATATTAAGAGAACAAAGAAGCCACAAGACACAAGAAAAAAGTTTCAATTAGCATAAGCTTATTCAGTTATTTGGAAATTATATAATTCTCTATTGACAGCAATTTCTGTGGCTACTGTGGTTTTCTGTGGTACCTAGCTTGGTTGAACTCCAACCCCTAAAATCCAATAATCTCTATTGGACGAAGAACAAATTCAGTTTCATTAATATTGAATAGCAAAACAATATTATCATACCTGCCTCTAGCCGCAAGGTTTGGTATTACACCAAGTGAATACACGAGAAGGAATCCAATGTTAAACATTGTACTAACATAAAATTAGCTGAACGAAAGAAATGGAGTATATTACGGAAGTAAGCGGATTATTTTGATAAAATTTTCCTTGCTTTCAGAATTCGAATCTGAGCAAATACATCAGCCGACTTCTTCCGACAGCAAGGCTCCCAAGATCAGACTAATACATATTTTCTAATTACGTGTTGTGTTATGAAACAGCAACTTTCTTGCGGGTTTTGGTACGCAAATAATTGTTATACTGTGTATTCCTATTTCCTATAGTTTCCTCAATCATTATTCGTTAAGACATTTTGTTAAAGTATTACATAAATTGAAATATTATACAATAGTATTTCATTTGTTGTTCTTGAGCAGTGCGTGTGCCGCTTTTTCGAAAATCATTCTGTGTGGTTGAATTTAGGGGCATTTCTGCTTCTGTTGCTGCCGCTGCTGCTGCTTACCGACTAAATGTATTTTTACTTCATTCAGATGTGGCAGCAGAAGTCTTGTGGTAGTTCGCATTAAACTGAGTTTCAATGAAATCACGACATGTTTTTACAAAATATTAAATACATTCAAAACCAAAACTAGTTTCAGGGAAATTTATACCAACATCACTGGTTCGTTACAGCAACTAAAACAAAAATTATCAATGCAAAGTTTAAAGAAAAGAATAGTTAACTAACACACACACACACACAAATACAAACACACACACACAAACAAATACAAACACACACACACACACATACAAATACAAACACACACACACATACAAATACAAACACACACACACAAACAAATACAAACACACACACAAACAAATACAAACACACACACAAACAAATACAAACACACACACACAAACAAATACAAACACACACACACAAACAAATACAAACACACACAAACACAGAATATGTTCCACAATGCAAGAGACAAATAGTAAATATTTAACGGTAGGAAGCCTATTCCTTGGAGTCTTGTAGAAGAAATATTATTTAAATATTTATCGCATGGGTTATTTGCGGGGAGACGCCATTGGCCCCCGGCGCAGATTTAGAGAATGTTTGTTCGCGAAAGCACACCCTGTGTGCCTCACCTGAGGCACCTGGATGTGATTCTCACTTTCTCAGTTACACGTCGGTCTCATTTGACTATATCCGAACTGTCGGGTTGGGAGAACGTGAGATCTCGTTAGGACGCGAAATTGCCGGAGGGATTTAATTTTGCCGCGCACTGGCCATGCTTCTTTCACATGCCACAAACCTGACATGGCCACTATTGGATTTTCCGCCCTTCGAAAATCTACCCACTTCTGTCGGGATCGAACCCGAACGCTGGTGGTTTAGACTCCCGTATGGTAGTCACAACGAGCGAAGTGGCTCAGGCGTAGCGCGCTGACTTCGTATTCGGGAGGTCCGGGATCAATTCCCGTGCCGGCCATCCTCACCGGGATTTTCGTGGTTTCCTTCAGCCATCCAGCGAATGCTGAATTACACGACGCCACGAAGGTAAAGCGAATTCGATATCGCGGGTTCCTGGGTGGGTGACCGACTACGAGCCTCAGGATCTAACGGTGCCGAGGCTTATTGGCCTTTACGGAACATAAAATGGCTAGATACAAATTAATACAAAAAAGCAAATCACCCGAGTCCAGAAGCTGTGGTGCACTCGCTATGAGCATACAGTCTGTACGCGCAGGCTGAGAAGAGGCGAAATAGCTCTATCAAATATTTGTATTTGTGTATCAAAATCTAACCTGTTTTTGTCATTGTTTTGGTACCTTTCCCGAGTTTCTGGGTATCTAACGAAACCATAGACACCTCGCGGCACATGGCGGGAGGCTTCATGTTTTTCTTCCAATTTCTACGAGCCTCGAAATTTATTAATATAGATTGGGAGACTAATTTTTGAAAACTAAAATATCAATTATTCCAGTCACACTTGAACCCTAAAGTAGACCTTAGAAAAAGCAATTCGCAAAATTAGCAGTTAAAAAAACAATCGTTAAGTATTTTTTGTGTTATTTAAGGTCTCTTCTACATCTAGGTCATTAGCGACCACTAATGCAGTGAACGGCACGGTAGCTGTGAAGATGATATGATATGGTGATGATTGTGGGGAGAGGACGAACACAAAAACAAACATACCCGAGACGGGACTTGAACCCGCGATCCTTCGGTCCGAGATCGCCACGACACTTCTGTCTTAACGATCGGGCTAAAAAAGGACGGGCCAAAAAATCAATCGTTAACCTGACATCACTTAGTAAGATATTTTGTAGCTACCCACTGCAGTAACTCACGAGTCACCTCTCGGCTATACAACGGATACGATGCAACGAACATTTCATTCAGGAGCTTCTTGAGACACCGGGAAGTGCAGGGATTGAAGCGGACTAAGAGAATGTATCAGAAACCCATTTCCTAGCACGGCGTCTGTGGGTTGGGAGGGCGTTACGGCCTTGTACATTCTGCGCTCCGAGAAACGCGTACGCCGAGAGCGAGACCGCTTAGCTCGACGATCAACACAGTGGGGAGGGGAAGTTCACAGTGTGCCAGCCGCACGATGTGGGGATGCGATGGTGAACGTGTACGAGGAGTTTAGTGATGAAAGGGAATTAGAAGAAAAATGGAAATAAAATGTCGTGCGAGCTTTTCAAAGCGAAGAATAGTTCAAAATATTAAAGCGGGGGGATCATGGTCGTGCTAAATTTACTGGTGAGATCCCGGGTTCGATTCTTAGCCGGTGCCAAAAATGTAGGTGAAGCTTTCCGTTATAATCGTCTAAGTTTGTATAGCTGTGTGACGAAAGTTCAAACATGCCCAATGTGCTAGTCACAAATCGTCATGGTCGCCTCTTGTCACCCTTACCCCCCAGGAGTGAATAATAAATAAATACAAATTCCGGGCTCGGGAATACCGTAACGTTTGACAAATAAAACCCCCTGTGAATCAAAACTCTAGTTTAATGAAAAAGAAATAATTCCTTTCATCCAAACATCATTGAATTATTAGATTGGATTTACTTTCAATTCTGCAGTCAAGTGTGGGAATTTGATGACAAACTTCCATAATTGAACACGTGTCAAGTCTGTATTGGTCTAAAATGAAATACTTTACAAAGATTGTCATACGAAACGTCAGGCTTGGATTGGTCATGAAAAAGGAAAATAGTATTTCTTGATAAATAATGTGACTGTTCAAAGAATTGACTTCCCTACCCCAAATAAAACCCAGGATAGATAACAATTACAACATGCTGAGCTATAGGTTGCGTAGGTAGTTGACAATTGTGAAATGAAAACTTATTCCCAAATTCCGTATTGTCAAACTTCCTTGTGGTGAGATGGTCAATTGCATAGTATTTATTTTAATAATGCTTTAGTTTGCATTATACTTATTATAGCTGTATACTTTTGAAAAATTAAAAATGCCTATATTGTATACTGTAACAAATAATACACTGCAGTTTCAAATTCAATGATCCTTATTTTGATAAGGATTTTCGTCCAGTTTCTCTGACATATTGAGCAAAGATGGCCCCTTGTTTTGCTTCTAAATAAAACTGTAGGTTCACTATGCGCACGTTTTGCAGAGCCCTTCTTTTGCTAGTTGAGTAAAGAGTAGCGCCGGGAGCGTTGCTACTTTGTTAGCAATAAAGTAAATTAAATCTGAGGTTCATTTACCAATGCAAATTAGTGCTACTCGGTTATAACTAAATGTAAGGGGAGAATATGACTCGTTTTTAACATTTTCCAAACAAGCTTTGTAGGTACATTTATTCAATATCTATTCACCAACAAAGTATAGTATATTGTGGACAGAAATTCTTCAGAAAAAACAATTCAGAACAAATGTGTGGATGCTCCTTCTCCCTCAACGTCATATTCTCATTTTTATCATTTTTGACGAAATAATTTAGATAAGATTTTGCGAAAATTTTATGTAAGTAGAGTACAAACCCAAGTAACCCCCCTCAAAAAATGTACAGTGTACATTTGCATTTCTTTGTGTATTCAAATGCTAATTATATTTGTTCATTCACTTTCATTAGTGTAGAGCCACTGAAGATGGGATGACGTCCAGTAACACGTGTGTGGCTGTGTTTTCTTTTTAATAAATTTTATATTGAAAAAAATGCTTGATGGTTGATACATCTGTTATCCTTAATAATAATTTATTACTACAATATGTCTACTGACACCATGGAATTGATCTTTCGCTTACGCAGGCAATTAAAATTAAATTCTTCTACAACTCTTGCGCTGATGGTATCCACAAATTAAACGAATCAATATAGTACAAGATTAATACAGTCTGCAACTTCTCCCATCCCTCACTGATTTTAGTGGGGAAAGACGCTGCCCTCGAATCCTTAAGACGCAGCAACCACTGCATAACAGTACATTAGAAGAAATAAATCAACCTGTAAATATGTATATTTGTAATGTGTACTCATGTTACAGAAGCCTAACGAATAAAACCAATTTTTGAATATTGCTCTAATCTTTCGGACACCAATGATGCGCAAAAACATATTATATTTTCCCAAAATGCTACGTAATATCGCATAGTTAAGTTAACGGATCGCTGATATGCAGTATTTACTCCCATCAGAATCGCCCTTTTATCAGGTCCAAACAGTATAATTCACTTTTTTTAATCACTTTTGAATCACTTTTTTTGAAAGGGATGTTTTTTCCAAGAGCATGTATGATCATTGTGACAATTTTGAAATGCAAACATTCCCGTTCTTTGATTCAAATTAATTAATTTTCCCTCTTCTCGTTATATTAATTGAACAGAATATTTATTCGCTTCAGATGTAAAGGGCAATATCTCTACTGTTCAGAGTTTGAAGTAAATGAAATGTAAATGACATTATTTTCCAGAAAGCGGTTAGATTCATTTTCCATAATAAACTGACTGGATATATTTACATTACACCATAATTTACAACATAAACATACGGAGGAAAATATTGTAATATGCCATCCAAGTTATATTATTATATGGACTTCTTACTTTCTACCTCAGTAGACCTTATTTCCAAAGTGTCATATCTCTACCTTCGTCTATTTTCTAGGTTTACATATCAATATATCCTGAAGATGCTTTTCCATCACCCTCCCAAATATTGTATTCAACGATTGCGATTCATATATATTCAACGGTTCAACCAGAAACCGTTGAATTGTATCTCCAACTACCACTGGCGGACCCAGAGGGGGCATGGGGGGGGCATTGTAACCATGACCCCCGCCAAAGGCGTTTACCTTCCCTTATTTAGCAAAATTGATACAAATATCCATTTATGTTCGAATTATGTAATTATTTCAAAAAATATATTGTGTAGTATCATATCTACAGTACATAAATAACACAATCTAATAATAAATATGTTTATTATCTGACAAAAATTTATGGTGCTCCCCCCCCCCCC
>BOPP01000303.1:117898-146884 GCA_017312745.1 Gryllus bimaculatus | reverse complement strand
CTTTACTTATTAACTGCTCGGGACGTGTTTCAAAACAATCAGCGAATTCGATGGTGATGCATATTTTGCTGCCCATTTTTGCATGTATAATGCTTTAGGGTTCACGGAAGGATGCGTCTGGAGAAATTGCTTCGTATGATTATACTGTATCATTTAGAGAAATTTGGTACATTTTGGGAATTCGTATAAAAATTGTATTCAACGAATTTGCCTTTGGACATTTTAAACTAACTTCTTAGAACATGAAATTGACACTTACCTTTCATTTTAACTAAAAAAACTTTATGGACTGCAGTACGTGGTGCAAGGAGTCCTACTTTAAGACACGTGCCTTTCGCAACATAGCTAGTCAACCAGTCGCACACTGTTCAGTTCTTCTACACTATCACACAGTCCATGCACTTGTTCCTCGCGCCACTGCGCATGACCACCAATTTCCTGCGGAGCCATCAATTCCACTGCGCAGACTACAATTTATGTGCGCAAGATCCACCAAACCACTGCGCAGACCCAGAGTCCAACGCACTTAGCTAATTACGCGGTGCACACTCACAGCTCAGACTTCCACTTAGACACACTGACGGACTGACTTACCTCTACTTACTTGACTACTCGTTGGCCTGCCTTACCTCCGAACTACTATTGCGCGCGCCGGCAGCGTGCGAATTTGTACCTGGCCGGTGCTCGTGTCGACCACCCAGCACTTGCTACTACCTTTCCGCGTCTTAGCAAATAGCCACGGAACCGTCAGTTCGGGGTGTAAGGGAGGCGTCCGGGCAGAATGAGGCGCAAATCCGTGCCGCAGGAATCCGGCTCGTGATGCAATATTCGTTTACTGATATCTTATTTTATATTCCCCGAATCAGCATTCGGAACTAGTTGAGGGGTTAGTGTCGTCAGTGATTGCTAAATTTAAAAATAAGATTTTACTAAAATCCTTATCTGTAAGGGTTTTAATTTAGTCGTATAAAGTATTTACTATAAGTTATCGTCCAAAATCCTCCAGTGGTTAACACAATTGAGAATGCCACTAGTTTTTTCATTCACTAAAGCCTCAAATTAAAACAAGACGGAATAAACACTCATAATTGATAATTTATAACAGCTTCCTTTGCATGAGTAAGGAAAAATAACTAACATTGCTTGTCTAGACGTTCAAACAATTTGGAAAATTTCATTTCGATTGTCGTGTCATTCACTGTGTAAAAAATGAGGTAAACGTTGCGTATGAATAATTAATATATTATGTGATGAAAGTCGCCTCATTGTAGAAAAACATAAAAGTACTTTAGTCTGAAACGAAAGTTGTTACAAAACTACGAACAGATGAAAGCATCAAGGTGCACGGCGTCGAAGTTAAATTTAAAATGTTATCGCTAAAACATCATTCTTTGCCTGGCGTGTTGCGCATGCTGGGTAATTATACAAGCACACTGGCAGACCCGTATTATAATGATTCCGCACTACCGTTTATGCACTCACCATGTCTTGTTGTCCTGGTAACATCTGCCATATGAATAGCCAAATCGTTGGACCTCTCGTTAGCTATCGTATTATTGCGAGAGAGAATGGCCTCTCATGCCACTCACGTTTATTTGAAATCGCATTTTGAGGTGATCTGGCGCAGTGTAGTGCTTTGAAATCATCCGTTTTGTAAAAAATAGTTGTTAATATACAATTACATACACTTATTATTGAAAATTTAAAGTTATTCATTTGTATAATACAAACAATTTTGAATTGAAGTATTTTTAAAAATGGCCAGCCTAATCCGCTATGTGTCATCTCAAAATTAAATTAACCGACCCTGACACCGAACGTTTTTTTAATGCTTAGCAAAACCAGCTCTGCAGCTTCTTTGTAATACATTATTTTTTTTACATTGAAATTTTGATAAATCTAACTTATTGTAAGATGCAAGCAGATTAATGGAGCGAAATATTAATGAATTAGTGACGATTGCAGTTAATTATGTAGCTGAAAATTTGGGAAGTACAAAACAGGCAAGTTTTTATAGTTCTTGTTACTTAGAAGGTACGTATGTGGTTCTGTCGAATAAATTTATTGGGAAAGATGAACATGCACCCGTGTAAAGATGTGATAAGACTTTTCGACTACAGTTTAAATTTAGGAGTCGGCAGTGGCCAGAGTTATTCGGAGTCTAGATATTTGTTTCCATGTAGGCCGTCTATCGAGATAACACACAAAGATATGTAACTGGTTTGTTGATTGAAGCCAAGTAGTGACATTTATTTGATACATGAGAGGAAATTGTCATTTCAGTATGACCGAGCGTGCAATTTTGCTTTGATTTTTTTGTGTGAATTTCTTATTGGGCCATTTTTTTCGGCCAAGTCGGCCAACTACTTGTGTGATGTATGGCCATCTCAATCGCTAGAATGTTACATAGTGTAAATCACCAAAGGAGACAGCAATAATTCGATTGGCCTTGAAATAGAATGTTCCATTGCTGCCGAAGATTGTATAGGGCTGGGTACAGTGAATAGTGTGAAGATCACCGAGATCCCCGACATCGCTCATAATGAAATGCTGCATGGAGCTCCAACATAAGGAATCAAGCAGAGCGAATCTAGGAGATATCAACTTATGATTCGCGGAAAAGCTATTAGGTTCACATTATAAGTTTCTTTGAATAGCCTCTATTGTCTGATTAAATGTAGCGTCTCCTTTAAGTCACAACCTGAAGGAAAAGGAACACTCATGAATCTGATCTTTTTACGACTAAAGTATTGGATGTATTCTAACCCCGATTGGATGACAGTGTCCAATTTTTTCCAGCTCTGACTTTAGGAGTCTTTTCATTTAATATGCACAAATACCGCACTTTTCTGACATGAGGGTCTATTCCGTCAAGATGATGTGTTTAATATTCAGCCAAAAGCTTCATTGTGCATTCTATACTGGAATTATTTAATTTGTAGACGATATTGTTTGAAAAATTATAAGTTGAGGTTAATAGGTTGAACAAGAACTGAGATAAGATATTAATCCGTTAAGCATACACTTTTTCTAAATCATCCTGTTGGTGCATATGTTAACATACGGCTTGCATTTTAATTTTGAATCGATACAAATCCCACTTCTGACAATTGTTAAAAAATATAGAAAAATTATTCGCAATGAAGTGAGAATATCTAATTGCTTGGAACACAGTAGAGTGGGACAATTCAGTGTAGAGTGTGTGCTTGCGTGTCTATGAAATGTTAATTTATGACCTGTAAATCACGGCTTCGTGTGCACTTTCGAACTATCTAGTTGTACCATTATATGTTCCCGCTTCTTCTGAGCAAGAAGTGACTGTAACAATGAACTCCTTAGCAGGTTGAGTACATTTTACAGTATCCAGTTCAAGCAGACAGTGGTATAGTTCACAAACCAAACAATGTACAGTCATAGACGAGTAACATTATCCACAGGTTGACCATTGCAATTGCAGCACAACAATTTGGATTTTGGACGAAAGATGATATATGGAGGGTGATTGATTAAAGGCATACACATCAAGGGACGACTCGTGAGAGTTCAACTAACCACATGTCTTTGCGTAGTTTGTGTAGTCAAGTTAGCCGTTGATGGTAGCTTTGCAGTTAGAAAAAAATACTAACACGTTAAGACCATATAAAAGTAATTGATTCTTCGTTTACCAAAGAAATGCTGAAAGGAATACTGACACATTCACATCGATCAGATGTAAGAAACTGCTTAATACGACTCGGAAGTCCCTATCAACAGTTGCGAAGCGCCCGCGCCCCTGGATAGGAATCTCCCTACATAACAGTGAGTAATCGCACGTAGAGTTGACGCCAGTTCTGTGACCTACTCGCGACATGCCGATCCGATGCTGATTCCAGTTAATCTTGATTTCATTAGCAATGCTGAGCTTAGTATTCTTTCCATGTGTATTCGCTTTGTTTGTCATGCAAAGTGCAAATGGAAATATTGCCTTCACGCAACCGTTGAAACGTATTATTTAAAACTTTTAGTATAAGCTAAACGATGCAGTCACAAGATTAAAACGGATGAAACCTGTAGAGAAATAAGAGTAGGTATGGCTCCGTTAGAATTGACGAGTGATAATTTGGCAAATGTGAATAAGAAGTCGTGAAAAATTCCAAACATGTGACATGAATTTTGAATGACATTTCTGTGATACTACTTCGGAGCCATTGTCATCTCAGTATTAGGAAATAATGTTCAGAATTCTCTACTAAAAAATTTACAATTTGTATTTAAAATGGGCAGTTTAATTATATGTATTTATACATGAAATAGTTTTTACAAGAAATGTGGGTAAATACAAATTGACTGCTTTTTATAGGATTTGTCACTTATATGTGAAAAACAAATTATAATTTTGATTATTTTCATATTATATGCCTACATTATATTGATACAGTAAAAACAACTGTATTGTCATTAACATGATTTATATTTCATACGACACATTATAACAAAAACCCAGTTGTACTTCAATGCTTATTCAATTCAAGTCTCCTCTTGAAGTGCTGCATGAGATATATATAATAAAGTGATATTATCTTTTCATTTAGTCATTCTATTAGGTATATTCTCATTGTTGCTACAACGAAGCATATTCTCAATGTTTTTTCATTTTTGTTGTGGAGTTGCCGAATTTGTGAACAGTTTTTTTTCTAGAAGTGCATCTTGTCAGTTTTCTGTCTAATGCTAAATTGTGTGTCCATAAACTGAATTAACTTTTGTTCTGTTTTCTAGATTACATATTTAGTTTCTTTTCTCCATAGAAACATTTCATTAACTAATTCTTGTGCTTATGGCCGTCTTTCGGTGAGTAACATTTGGAAATACGGCAGTTTAGAATTGCTCTTCTCTCGGATATCCTTTGTAATAAACAAGTAAGTACATCCAACCACTAATTTTACAATGCAAAACTCGGTAATTAAACAATAAATGACTTAATACATTGTTATTTTCTCCCCAGGTGGTGACGAAAAATAATATTCTATGCGTTGACGTGACAGCTTTGATATTAACACTTATGCGTAATGCAAGTGGTGTTGCGTAACACATTCGCAATTGTAAATACCACACAAGTTAGGAATTTTGGAAGTATTTTAATCTCCAGATACAAAAGATCCTAGGTAAGAACGCGTTCAGAAATACTCTACTAGACTGATGCCTTATAATCCTGCTCTCCCTCACTTTCATGCAATTGACTTCCAAAACTCATTTAAATTTTACATATCCGAAATGTTTAACACTGATCGACACTCATACACAGATGACTATCAACAGCCAAATATAAAGTTTTATATATAAAATAAGAGTATCAAAAAAATAACGTCAAACTTAATGTTTACATCCGATTTGAAGTGTTGCTCTAAAATAGTTTAGTACAAGTAATTCTTTTGCCATAAAAAGCTTATTCCGCCGTGCCCGCTAGTTCTTATGCACACGGCAACACGTTGCAAACACGAGCGTCGTTCCGCACCGTCTGCGAAATTTGTCATGTGCTCCAGTGTCAACGAGTCACGTTAATCACGTTTAAAGATTCTCATCACAATTATAACATTATTCATATGATAAAACTTTTGAGTTTTTTAAATAGAAGTCTGTATTATTTTACTTCTTCATGCTTATGACGGTTTAAATGTTTCACATTATTTTTGTACGACTTAACACATTTTTTACGAATTGCTGAAATTATAGAGTCTTAAGGTTACTATTATCCTTGTTTATTAAAGGGTTAAAGTTGAACCATATAAATATATCAAATCGCTGTATTTTTTTTCTCTATTATTCCAATAGCATAGTCATAGTCGTTGTTGGCCTGCACTTGTGTCATGTCTCTTCGGTGCGAAACAAAATCCCTGCTCAATGTGGCGGTATGCTCACCACGTCGGTGTTTGTTCCCGGTCTTCACACCGAAGCTCACCGCTGAATGTACCTTTTTCGCACTTGGTAACGAGATGTTTTACACTTTTTTTAACCGTTATCGCTAAGAGAGACGAACTCTTTATTACTCTGAACCACCGCAGCGAGAGGAACTTTTATCCCCTTATTATCTTTCTAGATTAAAATATATAAGATTTCATAATTACAGGTCCCCGATTTAATTATCGCCGATATAGTAAGTCGCATCTCCACTTCATCCTGAGCAGGCGGTTGATTAATCCTTTTGGTATCTCCACGACGCCGACAATTTCTCGGCTTGCCCATAAATTTAATCTCCTTGTTCTCATCTGCACTTGCGTTACGTCCACCTCTACTCTGCGTCCGACCGCTCCACCCCCGCTCTCTTCTCGGCGATAGCCACTACCGTCTCGCTGCCATTATCGGAGCACTGCCGCGGACGGTTCACGTTATATCACAGATACCGTGTGTGACGCACACCCGTATCGGTGTCATGCACAATGGTAATCTCATATCGTACGCAAAAATTGCCAGCTGCGTTTCCTTTTTACGGCTAGCCTCTGCATTGACTTTGCTTGTCTCTCAATGTTATAGTCAACGGACAAACAGATGGATCTGTGTGCAACATGAAGCATTGACATACCTGCAACCATTATTCGACTCTTTTTCATGGAAATAAACTAGCCAAGACTACAGGCTACGAGTAATGCTATGTATTTTACCGCTATGCTATTCTATTTTGCATGAGCAATTGAAGTGAGATACAGAGCTGCATAAGAGAGGCTGCGTCTATAACATAATTCACACGATAAAGCTTGTGACTTCTGAATCATTCTCGATAGTATAACTACCCTACGTCATCAAGAACATGAACAAACGATTGTCAATACGTTTTTTAGAATGTCCAAGTGAAAATAATTCTATTCGGAGAATCAACAACGGTCGTGATGAATGCAATATCGCGCAATGTAGTTGGCGATACTTTCTCTGCCTGTGTATTGGAAAAGAGAAACAGAAAGAAAGGTTTCCTGATTTTGTATGATCTACTACGTTGTTAAAATGAATATACAAATCTCAGTTTAAACAAAAAGGATATATTAAAGTCGGATCCTGAAAAGATGACCAATTATTTCCAGCAGAACAGCGTATTACTTTTCCCATGATTCTGCTTTGTTAACGCGAAAATTTGCAGTTTGATATTATGAACCGTTAGAAGTGTTAATGAATGCTGCTTATAGATTGGTGGGAACTCTCTGCTAATTCCAGATCACAGCTATGTCTTCCCGAGAAGTTGTAGAGGCAGAGAATTGTACTGCCTACATAACTACTGAGTGCTGAGATTGCAAGTTGTTTCTTTGTCCCTCGTGTACAAATCTTTGCGATGCAATTAAACTAATTTAGTATAAGCCCCGGCAAGTGTAATTTTCCTCGTTGTATAATCCTTTGCCTTTGTCAGCGTTTCATTTACAAATAACAATGGGCCATATATTATTGCCCGACTTCATCTGATAGCATTTATAGTGAAATAAGTTCCTTCTTGGCGCGAAAAAGTGCAATGAATTCGTTTTTATACTGCACTATGGCCCCGTCTCTTATAAATCGTGCACCTTGAGCGCCAAGATGCATTTCGTGTATACCTTGTTCATTAATTGTGTATGCTCACTTTTGCGATAGAAACTTTTATTGTTTTAATTACACCCAAACTTATTAATAAACAAATTGCTGAGAACTATGACAAATATTTATTGTCAAATTTACCGTAAAATAAATAAATTATTTGGAGGAGTGAGAGAGAGGTTATCAGTTTACTTTTTCCTATTTGTTTATGCGTTTGCTTATAACTTCACCAATGTTAGAAATAATGCTATCCTTAAGTAAAATTAAAAATAACATAAAATATGTACCAAACTCACTCGCTGTGTCGTGATCTTAGATAATTTAGTCAACATAACAGTTAAAATCTGTAGTGTGACTAGGGGCAGAATATTCTGCGCACGTTTTCTTTGAGTTCCAGAATCCCTTTCGTCATGTTACTTGTAAATAGTGAGATGGAGGAAAAAGAGTTTGACAAACAGTATAATAAATATATTTTTTTAAATCGCAAATCTTTAGCAATTATTAAAAATAGATCATTTTGTTTCCGAGCTTATAGAAAAATCTTTAATTATGCCGTGTCAACAATAATTACGATAAAGTATGTATAAGATTTTATATTGTCGTAATTGATGACCATTTTCCTCAGGAGCTGGAGCTATCGAAACTCATGTGTGACACTTCCACCCGCTTGCTGACTCCGCCGCCCACTCACGTCCTCTAGTAGATCTTTCATCATACTGTACTATTTCTCATATTTCAGTTCGAACTCATTTCTTAGGATATAGTGGGTGATTTTGTACACTTTTTTACGAGTTTTCGCCTACGTATCTCCCAGAATTTCAAAACTCGTTGTTAGCTTGGAATATGAATTTTTGATAATAATCTCGGATTATATTTGGGCTGCAGCTCCTTACTCTCATACAGTTTTCTCAAATACTCGAGAAGTGTGACACGCACCGTCAGTACTTAGAAACTCTGCTTTAATAATACAACGAAGAGGACACATCTGCTCGTAACTTTTACTGATGCCACAACCCTCATTTTTCTTTTTAACGAAACACGATTCCTGTACTTAATACTACCATCGCACAAGCACATTCATAGAGGCCATCAATTTATTCGCGCATCTCACAACTATTATAGATATCCTCACTTTATCAGTAGACAATATATCGAGTACCCAAGATTTCTCCACAGACAACTAATCCCAGTCGTAAGCCCACTCTCTCAAAAGCTGTCTGTCGATACCTTGTTATCCCTCAGTCTCTTAACCAGAATCCACCCTTTACCTCAGTTCTCTTCGTCCAACTCAATATATATTTACTCGCTACCTATCTACCAAATATCACTAGACATGCATTTCCCGATCGGAAAGATCTGTGGCGCTAGCTACTTCAACGTAAATGTTCGCGCCTTCTTCACATTGCTAGACTCCTATTGCAGACCAACAGCGTTTCACATATCACGAATGCGCCTCCTGATTACTTTGCATATACACCGCGCCACTTCACAACCCATGCGACTGAACTGCTTCCCACGGCTAATCTTCCGTCAACAACTACCTTCAATGAGCTTCCCTCTCCATTACTACCTCTCCCTTCTACATCATTCACCATCTATTTTTTAGATCTCTCCAGGTCCACAATGCATAGTTAGACGCTCCGAAACGCATCACGTCAGCTTTTCGCCACGGCCACCTCCTCCAGCCTCTGTTTCGACTATCAGTTCAGCACAATCGACTCCCGAGTCCTAGCGCGCCCACAAATATTGAACTCTATTCAAGAGCAGAAGTACAAGCGACATTGTTCGTGACATATGTTTCCTCAACACATACAGAATTAGTAAGTTGTCATCATTGGTGTAATGCAAATTATCTTATTCACTGTCATTTTTAATTGACCCAAGGAGTTACTTTACTCGGATGTAAAATATTCATCTATTATAAACGATCGCTCATTTCACACGTCTCACTGCTCTTTAGACAAAAATATCGCTATTATCGTATCTAGATCGGAGTTTGCGCGGTCTGGGTACGGCCGGCAGACTCAGACGTAACTGGAGTTGGTATGAGTTTTTTCTTATTACATTCTGCTTTTATTCACAAACTCAGTTATACCATTTATTTTCGGTGTAATGTCCTTTCAGGATCCATATGCTCACATACACAAAACACAGCCTTTACCTATTGAGACAGTCGCTAGCTTCGCTATCCAGGGCCAAATATCTCCTGACTTGCCAAACCTCCCTATGCGTCTAAAGGCTTAGTATGCATTCCACCATCTCGTCCGCCTTTGTCACGTAGGCTTCTAGCGGCACCGGTACTTTCGCGCGCGTACTCTCTCTATCCAAGTCTCCTCTGCTCTGTATGAATAAGGCACCCTGATTCGCCAGTTACTCTTCTTTAAACAGCTTACGACATTTACTTTCAAACGTATGATGCCAGACGTCCTATTGATTAAGGATATACCAAGGTAGCTATTTACTTGAACCATATGTACTGCAGCGCCAATACCTATCATTGAGCTGGAGCAAGCCTTTATATCATTGTCTTAATTGACTCTGGCTTCGCACGGCAGGAGTTAACCCCATAGTTGAATGCCCGTGTAGAGGGTCAGAAATGTCAACTAGCTGGTCATATCTGCGTATGTGGAGAAGTACAGACAATACTCTTGTTGTTAGCGCGTGCTGCCCAGTGACACACAGCCGATTCTACGCGTCCCCAACTACCACTAGCCTCTTTGGTCGAACTGCTGAACGGCTTCTTAGTTCCTGTATATTCTGGTGGGTTATGGGCTTCTTTCCATCGCCACGTACTATCGAAGATCTGTGCCTACCTAGATTATCTTTACCCGTGTCTGCTGTGTCACTTTAGTTTATCATTTTCTTGACTTGCCGAGCGCTCAGTCCATTCTCTCTACTTGCCGGCGGACACGTCAACGCGGCCTGCCATCAAGACTATTGACTCAGAACTCCACTACTTAATTACTCCAATCTTGTTAAAGTAATTATGATACTCTGCTCATTTAATTTGTTTCTTATTGAGTCAGAGACTTCAGACGCCTTTTCATTGATCTTCATGACCTCGTTATACCGCTGTGTCGTCCGCGCTTATCGTTCTGTGACGTTTTAAGATGATGAAACATCTGCTGTGTTAAAGAAGATAGAGACATGTCCCAGACCTTCCTTGTGTGCACACCACGACTCGTGCGTTCTTGCTAATCTCTTGTTGTTGTTACTTGGAGAAAAACCTATTCTAAGGATATATGACTTTACTCATCATGGAACTATCTACAATTATGTCTAGAGTCTTTCCCTCAGTTCTAAATAAGCGACGTCAGTAAAGCAGTTACTAGTATGAATATAGCTGAGAATATACGTTTTGTACAAGTGCGTAGTGTTGTGTATGCAATATTCGCTTCTGCTCTGTCTCCGCCTACAAATGCTCTAGTCGATCAGGAACCACTCTCGGTCTGTCTGTTCTCGCAACTTGGATCTCCCTCGCGTCGTCTTTCGTCTCTAACCTCCGCCATTCCTACGTGCCTTCCATCAACTCCACATCACTTCTATTAATAGGGGATACTTCGCCTTACCCTGATGATATTCAGTTGCTTTGCGTCTGCATTCTTCAAAGAAGTCTGAAGTGCTGCATTTTGTTAATAGTTGTGAGATTTGCTCTGTTCATTTTTCTTTTATCTAGTGGATCCTCGCAATCTGTTTCCTCATTCCGTACGCTGGTTTGGAAGTGAGTCGATTGTGGATGTCTGTTGTTTTGAGACGAATACCATAAGAATACAATTTAACACACTGAACAGCGACAAAGCTCTTATATAAAAGATCTTAATTAATGATTATTTGCACCTTTTGCCAAACTTTTTTCTGAAGTAACCTTGAACGCAAATGAATAAATATCTTTTAGGAAATCATATCCCCCTTTCTAAACGAAATCCGAGTGGTATATCGTTGTGGAAAGGCAACGAGAAGCTTAAAAGACCAACTCAACCCAATCCCCCTATACACAAAGAAGATGCCGTTCACTGAGCAAATGTACTCGGAGAAGGCAGCAGCATTTGCACAACACCTGCAAAACGTATCCAGCTTATCCATCAACTAAACTCTTACACTGGCCTCTTATATAAAATTAAAAAGACTCTTTAAATAATGTAGATTCTGATGGTAATCATCATCTCCTTGATAAGGTTCTTTCCAATAAAACAACAGAAGCTTACTCAAATTTACACCCCTGCACAGATCTTGGTTGTTTCTCCACAAGGAAGCTGTTCTGGGATCCTGTCCTTCTATCTTCTTACACAGCAGATCTGCCATCATCTAAAAACGTCCACAGCAACATACACGACGACACATCGTGCTAATAACGATCATGAAGATCATGATAAAGCGTCTGAGTGCTCCAGAATCACTTAAAGAAATTATCTCAAATTGCAATTCTCTTTTTGAAAAGAAAGGCGAAGGATGGAACAATCCGAGTGAATTGAAGCAAAGTTACCCACGATGACCCGTTCACCAATAGGAAAAGATGCATGCCTCAATCAAAATGAATGATAACTAATACCACATGTGCAGACACGTAAATATCTAGTATGCATCTAGATAGACGTGTAAAGATGAAAAACACATAACCACTAAAAAAAAGAACTAGACCTCAAGTTCAAACAATAAGGCTACTAGGAACGCAAATCGGCTCTTTGTCACTCACAAACAAAATATTGTTTACAAAAGTACAGCTAATGCCAACTGGACTACGGCATTCAAACTATGGGGTACTGCAGCACTCAAAATCTAACAATATTACAAGTTTCAGTTCAAAGCTATTGCGCGCTGCTACTAAGGCTCCTCCCTGGTATATTTTCAATTATATCTTTTCATAAATGACCTTACAAGTAAAAAACTGCGTGAAGAAATAAATCAAACCAGTTCGTTTCAAGATAACCACAGAGCTTGAAACCCATCCAAAACTACTGACTGCAAACCCTACTGGAACACTCGGAGGGAACACAATCATGTAGTCAGGACACTCTACTCTTTACACGACTCGTGCTGTTACATATTCAATCAGTGGCACTCTTGGCAACATTCACTGTCTCAAATGAATAAACTGCTTTTTTGTATGTACATATGATCTAACATATCACCGAAAATAATTTAAATTAAAAAATTTCATGTGAATAAAGCAAGAAGGTTAAATAAAAAATAACTTCACATTCCCCCTCCCATTTCTCTCACCCTGCCCCCCCCCACCCGACAAACTCCATCTGATCGATAATAGCAGTTTTTTCTAAAGACAATATCCGTGAAATCGTAACACGTTTATAATAATGAAATATTTTTACATCCGAGTAAACTAACTTCTTGGCGTTAATTAAAAATACAGTGGAATGATAATTTCACAATGATGACAACTACTAATTCTCATTTTAGAAATATGTCGGAACATTTCCTTTTACTTCTTGTTTGAATTAAGTTCAATATTTGGCTCATGGCCTCATTTCCTCACTCTGAAACAAGGCTCATCAACGCCTGACATGAATGTTCCTGCCCTATGCATGACTCGGAAATTAAATAGATAGGAGAATGTAAGGAGATGTGGGAAGGAAGTATGGGAAGTTCCTGACGGAGATTAACTGGAGAGTTTCAGTCTTCTGTTGTGAGCGCTTTAATCAATCCAAAGGGCGCAATCTATTTTAAAACCGCTTGTGCTCTGCATAACTCCTGAAAAATGTGAAGAAGCAATCATTTACGTTGAAGTACTGCGAATATCTCCGAGCAAACTCATTTAACTTCTTGTAAAATGCGATGAATAATATTGAGTTGGACAACGAGAAATAGGTAAGTTGGTTAAAATTGGAAACAAAAATTCAAAGCTTTTTAATTTACGACTGAATTTTTAATGAAGATATCTTATGTATTTATTTTCTATTAAGTAAGAATTATAAATATTTAACTGAATAAATTCCAATGCCTCATAATTCTTCTGAATGTATATTAATTAGATCCTTTTTTGTTTAAAATAAAAAATATATCTTGGCATCAGAAACGTACTACAACATGTGTCCTCCGTTTTATTATTAAAGCAGAGTTTCTATTTACTCGGTGCGTTCAATTTCTCGATGTTTTGAGAAAACTTATGAGAAGTAAGAGCTGCACCCAATATAAATACAATTATGAATCTAAAAATTCATATTAAAACAACACATTTTGTATTCTGGGAGATACGTAGGCAAATCGTAAAAAGTGGTACAAAATCACCCCACTATATCCTAAGAAATGAGTTTCTTGATCTGAATGAAATATGATTGAAATATGACAGTATCTGAAAGTCTAACCTAAAGGACGTATGGGCGGAGTCACCAGGGTGAAGGTGTCACCACGTATTATTTCGATAGCTCCAGCTCTGAGAAAATGTCATCAATTACGACAATATCTTATTACACTTATCTTATTTCGTTTACCGATGCAAATAAATTTTCTATAACTCGGAAACAAAAATGACTATTTTTCAAATATTGCTAAATTTGCGATTTAAAAAAAAAAAAAAAAATATATATTTATTTACTTTTGTCAAACTTTTTCTCATCTTCAACTATTTACAATTAAAATGACGAAAAGGGATTCTGGAACTCAAGAAAACGTGCGCAGATAATTTTCTGCCCCCCTACGTCACATACAGATTTTACTGTTATTTGACTAAATTAATCTAAATCACGACCACACGAGTGAGTTTGGTACATATTTTATGTTATTTTATTTCTACTTTATAGATACATTATTCTAACATTTGTGGAAGTTATAACGGCAAACGCATAAACAAATAAGAAAAGTAAAACTGATCACCTCTCCTCTCACCTCTCCAAAATAATTATTATTTTACGTAAATTTTGAAATAAAATTTGTCATATTCTCAAGAATTTGTTTAATTAATAACTTTGGGTGTATTAAAACAATAAAAAGTTCCTATCGCAAAGTGAAGCATACACAAATTATGAACAAGGAAACACGAAATGCACTTGGCGCTAAGTATTTATGAAGAGACCGGGGCCATAGTCAGTATAAATTCCATGCTTTTCGGCCAGAAAATTTAATATTAATGTATCAGAAAAGTGGGAAAATATATGCCATTGTTTTTGTAAATGAAACGCTGAAGGCAAAGGATACCAACGAGAAAAATTACACTTGACAGGGCTTACTACCAAAATTAGTTAATTGCATCCGCAAAGATTTTACAGGACAAAGAAACACTGCACATCCACACGCTGTATGATATAGATATATTTTTGCTACACTTTCGGATAAGAATAAGCTGGATATGAATTACAGAGAGTTCCACCAACTATAAGCTAGCATTCATAACTTCTAAACGGTTCATAATATCAAACTGCAATTTTCGCTTAACAAAGCAGAATCATGGGAAAAGTAATACGCTGTAGAGATACTGCTTGAAATAATTTTATTTTTTCAGATATTTAATAATCTTTTATTTTTTAAATGAATTTGTATATTTTTTTACCAGACGTTAGTAGATCATAAAAAATCAGGAAACCTTTTTCTTTCCTGTTTCCTCTTTCCATACACAGGCAGAGAAAGTACGCCAACTACATTGCGATATTGCAGTCATCAACGACCGTTGTTGATCTCCAAATAAGAATTATTTTCACTGACATTCTAATAACGTATTACAATCGTTCTTCATTTTGATGATATGGTAGTTATACTATCATAATGTTCAAAAGTCACAGCTTTATCGTGTGAATTATGTTATAATCCAGCCTCTCTATGCAGCTCTTTATCTGCACTCAATTAGCTAGAAAAATAAATAGCATAGCGTAGTATAGCTTCTCGTAGCTGTGTCTTAGGCTAGTTTTATTTCCAGTGAAGATCGTTTCAGTATTTCACCTTCATTTTCACACATCCACTTGTTGTCGTTGACTATACATAGAGAAACAGAAAGTCATATGCAGTCATATATAAAAAGAAAAAGGCACTGCAATTTTGCGTACGATATGAGTTACCATTGTCGGATGCACAGAACGGTGGTCATAAGAGTATCTTCGTGATTAACGTGACCCGTCGCGGCAGTCTCCGCATATGCCGCAGACGTGTGGCCATCGGCGTGAGACTAGCGGCGACGCAGACTGCGCTAACCCAATTCCAGTCGACACAAATTAATTTAGCGCAACCCGAAAATTGCTAGGCGGCTACGATACCAAAAGGATTAATTAACGCCTGCTCGGAAAGGCATTACATTACGGGCGATAATTAAATCGGGGGACCTGTAATTATGAAATCTTTAATTTTATCTAGAAATTATAGGGGATAACAAGTTCCCTTCTCGCTGCGGTGGTTTCAGAGTAATAAAGAGTTCGTCTCTCTTAAATCACCGTTAAAAAGTGAAACATCCGTTAAATGCCGAAGTAAATTCACGGTGACTTCGGTGTGAAAGCGGTGGAACACGACGTGTTGAGATACCGCCAGCATTTGACAGGGATTTGTTTCGCACCAAGAGAAGGAGGAACCATTGATAGTTGTTTGGAATATAGAAAAAAATTCACGATTTATTTTTATGGTTCAACTTTACCCTTAATACAACGGATACATAGTAACACTTATGAACATATTTACACTTCTTAAAAAATATCGTTAATGTAAAAATAATGTGAACATTTAAACCGTCATAGCATGAAGAAGTAAAAATAATACAAACTTCTATTTAAAAAACTCAAAAGTTTACATATGATATGTTATAATTGTGAGAGAATCTTTGTGATTAACGTGACCTCTTGCGGAACACCACGCAAAAGTCGCAGACGTGCGACGCTCGTCTGACGTTCGTGTGCCAGACTAGCGGGCACGCGACTAAGCTATGCAACAGAATTACATGACAAACTATTTAGAGCAAACACTTCAAATCATGTACATTAAGTGCGTTTTTTGATACTCTTATTTTTTCTATTAAGCTGTGATAGTCACTGTGCTTGAGTGTGGTACGTGTTAAACATTCATATTACATTTTAATGATTGGAAGTTCAATGGCATGAAGTGGAAAGCAGGATTTAAGGCAGTCAGTCTATATATTTTTCTGTACGCGTTCTTAAACATAGGACCTTTGTATCTGGAGATTAAAATGACTTCCAAAATTCCTACCTTCGTGGTGTCCTCTACAATTGCGAATGTGTTACGCAACACCACTGCTTCCGCATAAGTGTATATTCAAAGCATCACGTACGCATAGAAATATTCACCACATGGGGAGAATCCAATGTATTACAGTCATATTATTGTTTTACAGTTTGCCATGTACTTAGTGTTGGAAATGTACTTACTCAAAGGATATCCGAAAAGAGATCTCCCGCCGTATCTTCCAATGTTACATCCCGGAAGACTCCTGTAAGCAGAAATTAGAATTTTCTATGAGAAAGAACTAAATTTATCTAAAAAAACATTATTTTGCACCACATGAGCATAGAAGAACAGTGACAAGAGCCTCTAAGAACGTTCACAATCGCACACCACACAAAAATGAAATTGAAAATGCTTCGTGAGAAAGAGAATATACCATAAAATACACTAAATGAAAACTTACACTATATTATATCCTCCACTTCAAGAGAAATGGAATGAAAAACATTACGGTTTTATTGTTCTTGGTATGAAAATATGACATGTTATCGTACAATACAGTCGTTTTTACTGTATCAATATCAAGTAGCAAAATAGAAAAATCAAAATTTTGTTTTTCACATATAGCGACAAATTTCAAAGCAGTCAATTTGTATTTACCCCCACATTTCTGTAACTTTTCTTTAAAACATTAATTAAACTGCCATTTAAAATACAAATTGATTTTTTAGTACAGAATTTGAACATTATTTCTAATACTAGATGACAATCTCCGCAGTAGTATCACGAAATGTCTTAAAAATCATGTCACATTTTGAATTTTTGCACTCACAATTCAACAGTCTCTCAGCACAGGACTTACTCTTCTATTTCATCTCAGTTATCACCTCGTTATTTCTTGTACTCTTGTTTACTTATAAAAATTGTTAAATCAATACGTTCAAGTTGCGTGAAGGCAATATTTCCATTTCACTTTCATGAAAAACAAAGCGAATACACATGGAGAATACAGCTCAGCATTTGCTCAATAGATCAAGATTAACTGGACAGCATCGATGGCATTTCGAGCGTGGTCACAGACTGGCGCCCAACTCTCCTGCCGATTATCACTGTTAGCAGGGAGATTCCTATCCAGGGGCCGCGGCGCTTCGGCACTGTTGATAGGGGACTTTCCGAGTCGTATTAAGCAGTTCATTACATCTGTATCAGATGTGACTGTGTCAGTATTCACTTTCAGCATTTTCTTTGCAAAGAGAATCCTTGCACTTTTAATGGCTAACCTGCAAAGCTACCTGAAGGCTAACTTGATCACACGACTATGAAAGAATCATGTGGTTAGATTGAACTGCTCACTGAAGCTCGGTCTGAGCTGTGTATGCTTTAACAATCACCCTCCGTATATCATATTCTCCAACATCCAAATTGTGTGCTGCAGATTGCAGGTGGTCAACCTGTGAATGTACTCGTCTATGAACTGTACATTGTTGTCTGTGAACTATACACTGTCTGTGAACTGTACTGTAAATGTACTCAACCTGTGAAGTCACTTGTCTACAGTCTTCTTGCTCAGAAGAGCGGGAACTTATGGTACATTAGATACGTTCGAAAGTGCAACGCACGCTGTTACAGCGTCCAAATAAAAATTAACATTTCTAGAACCAGACACTCTACACCTGAAATTGTCCCACTCTACTGTATTCCAAGCAATAGATATTCCTCACTTCATTGCGATAATTTTTTCTATATTTTTTAACAATTGTCAGAGTGGATTTGTCATCGATCAAAATTAATGCAAGCGTATGTTACATATGAACACAACAGGATGATTTAGAAATGTATGCTTAACGGATTAATATCTCATCTCAGTTCTGTTCACGTCCTATTACCACCTCAATTTAATTTTTCAACAAGTACTGCCTACAAATTAAATATTCCAAGTACTAGAATGCACAATGGAAGCTTTTGGCTGAAAAATTAAACACATCTTTCTTGACGGAATTAGACCCTGTCCGGTATCTATTGTCCCATTTAAATGAAAAGACTCCTAAAGGTCACGAGCTGGAAATAAATTGGACACTGTCATCCAATCGGGGTTAGAATACCCAATATTTAGTCGTAACAAAGATTCAGATTCCATGACGTGTCCCCTTTTCCTTCCAGGTTGTGACCTTAAGGAGACGCTACATTTACATCGGACAATAGGGCTATTACAGAAACCTTATATGTGAATCCTAAATAGCTTTCGCGAATCATTAAGTGATTCTCCGTAGATTGCTCTGCCTTGATCCTTATGTCAGCATTCATTATGAAGCGTGTCGGGGATTCGTGCTCTTCCACACACACTTTACCCAGCCCTTATACAATCTTCCACAAATAACATCTATTTCAAGGCTCATCGATTATGCTGCTCACTTTGTGTTACACTATGTACATTCAGCGATAGAATGCATACATCACCACAAGTAGTTGGCCGACTTCGCCGAAAAAAATGGCCAATCCAGAAATTCAACAAAAAAATCAAGCGAAAATTTGCACGCTCGGTCAACTAAATGATCAATTCTCTCTCATGTATCAAATACAATGTACTACTTGGCTTCAATCCAACAAACCAGTTAAATATCTTTGTGTGTTATTCGATAGAAGGCCTACATGGAAACCAAATATCGGACTCCGAATAACTCTGGCCACCTGCCGAACTCCTAAATTAAACTGTAGCTCGAAAAGTCCTTACACATCCGCTTACACGGTGCAGTTCATCTTTCCCAATCAATTATTCGACAGAACCACATACGTCTTCTAAGTAAAAGAACTATAAAAACTTCCTGTTTTGTACTTCCCAAATTTTCAGCTACATAATTAACTCGGCATCGCTCCTAAGTTCATTCATTTCCCGCTCTCATTATCTCGCTTGCATCTTACAATAGTTCAGATTTATCAAATATCAAATTGTAAAAAAACAATAATGTATTACAAAAAGCTGCAGAGCCTGTTGTCAAGCATTAAAAAAAACGTTCGGGTCAGGGTTCGGTAATTAATTTTGAAGATGACAACAAGCGAATAGGCATGGCCATTTATTTAAAAATATTCAATTCAAAATTGTTTGTATTATCACAAAATGAATAACTTTAAATTTTCAATAATAAGTGTACTGTCATTGTATATTAACAATATATTTTTACAAAAACGGATGATTTCAAAGCAACTACTGCGCCAGATCCACCTCAAAATGCGATTTCCAAATAAACGTGAGTGGCATGAAGGCAATTCTCTCTCGCAATAAACGATATCTAACGAGGAGGTCACGATTTGCTATTCATATGGCAGATGTTACCAGGACAAACAACGACATGGCGAGTGCAAACGTAGTGCGATCATATAAACGGGTCTGCCAGTCTGCTGTATAATACCCAGCCATGCGCACACACCCAGGCAAAGAATGATGTTTACGATAAACATTTTATTTAACTTCGACCCGTGACACCTTGAGCCTTCATCTGTTGTAGTCTTGTAACTACTTTCGTTCGACTAAGTACTTTTATGTTATTTCTACAATGAGGCGCACTTTCATCACATTATAATAATAATTATTATACGCAACGTTACCTTCATTTTTTACACAGTAATGAACGACAATCAAATGAAATTTACCAATTTTGACGTCTTAGACAAGCAATGTTAGTTTTCCTCTCTGAAGGGAAGCTGTTATAAATTATCCAATTATGAGTGTTATTCCGTCTTGTTTAATTGAGGCTTAGTGACATGAAAAAACTAGTGGCATTCCTCCAAATTGTGTTTAACCACTGAGGATTTTCGGAAAGAAACTTATAGTAAAACTTTATACCGACTAAATTAAAACCCTTTACAAAAAGGATTTTAGTAAATCTTTTTTTTAAATTAGCAAATCACCTGACGACCACTAACCCATCACTAGTTCCGAATGCGATTGGGGAATATAAATCATATTGTAACGAATATTGCATCACCGGCCGGAATTCGCTGCGCACGGATTGCGTCATCTGCCGGCGCTCCCCCTTCCCCCCGAACTGGACGGTTCCGGGCTATTTGCAAGACGCGTGGAAAGGTAGAGCAAGTGCTGGGTGTGTCGACACGAGCACCGGCCAGGTACAAATTCGCACCTGCCGGCGGCCGCAAGTAGTAGTCGGAGGTAAGCAGCCACGAGTAGTCAAGTAGTAGAGGTAGTCAGTCCGTCAGTGTGTCTGAAGTGGAAGCTGAGCTGTGGAGTGTGCACTGCGGTAAACAGCAGTGCGTTGGACTCTGGTCTGCGCAGTGGTTTGTGGTCTGCGCAATAAATTGTAGTCTGCGCAGTGAATTGTGGCCTCCGCAGGAAATTGTGGTCAGCGCAGTGAACCGAGGACAGTGCATCGGACTGTGTGATAGTGTAGAAGAATTGAACAGTGTGCGACTGTTACTGCATACTGTGCGAAAGTCACGTGTCTTAAAGTAGGACTCCTTGAACACCGACTGCATACATAAAGTTTTTAGTAAAATGAAGGTAAGCTGTCAATTCATGTTCTAAAGTATTTAAAATGTCAAGCAAATCTTGAAACCAATTTTATACGAATCCCCAAATGTACAAATTTTAAATGATCACGTAATAATATCGAAGACCATTCTCCCAGACGCATCCCTTCCGTGACCCCTAAAGCATTATACCATCAAAAATGGGCAGCAAAAATATCGCATCACAATCGCATTCGCTGCATTGTTTTGAAACACGTCCCGAGCAGTTAATAAGTAAATGTTATCCAGTAAAAAGGGTTTACAAATTACGTAACAAAATGTAAATGGAGAATCATGTTCTATAAAGACAAATGAAAATTTGAATGATCAAGAAAATGTAACCAGCCTGTTTCAATTAACATTCGGCAAAAAAAATCACTTAATAATTCAAAGCAAAAATTGCCAGGGCACCTTGGGCACACCCAGGACAAGTGCAAAATGTTATATGCGGTTTGCGTTATATGCGGTTATATCCGTTATATGCGGTTTGCGGAACATCATGATTTTAAATGACAAAAAATGTCAAGCGGACCTGTTTAAATTGCTTATTAAAACATACTATTGCTATAAATAGCTTACTAAACATAAAACTACAAACCACGGTAGTTACAAAATATTTAAAACCAGTTTCAATATCACGAAAATAATTCGAAAACCGTAACAACCAACTCACGTCCGCCAAGATACTTTCCTTCGCAAAGCCAACGCTCCACAGAGGCTCCACCGCTTATCCGTAGCAGTGTTATTCCGTCCCCTTAGATCAAGCCTTGTCATTTTCATCTTCGGCGCGTGGCAAATTAGGCCAGAAGACAATTTCCAGATACATACGCACCAGTAGATATTCCAATATATATTCACACAATGCCACGTGCAGGAACTTTTACTTAACATAAATATAGCACGAATACTTCATTAATGGAGTTAATCAGATTGTAAATTTGTAACGAAGTCCCTTAAAGGTGTCTCTCGACTACTCTTAACTGGTCATTATTTTGTAGTAATATTCATTAAAATTTATTTACTCATTAATGTACTCATTCATCTATTCATTGTTTTTTTCTGATAGCCTCTTCACTCACGCGCTTCTTTTAGATCAAACCAAGTGGTTTTCTACTGTTGTCTAATTATAGATGTAAACAATTCCAAGGTTTTAAACAAGATGTAAAATAGCACACAAAATTTAAGAACAAAACAGCTGCAATGACACATTTTTAAAGGCAAAACGTGAATTGAAAGAAGAGCAATCAATATTATATTTACAAAAAGTCACGTTGCATGATTTTAACTCACCAGCGTTTCGAGGTATCACGACACGAATTTTGGCGTCAAAGTAATGACGGAGGTCGCACAGTTAGGAGGAAAAATAGATAGAGGTTGTAGCGGAAGAATTGACAATGGTGACAATGATGGTTGAAATCGTGGTTGGCATCGGTGGCGCTGTCCGCGCTTAAAGTGGTGTAGTGAAACCCTGATGGTAATGGCTCAGAAGTGGAGTTTTTTTTACAGATATTTATGATGCAGTGGTGGTGTTGATGGTGGAGTAGGAATTGTTAGAGGTGATAGTAGATATTATGATTGTAATGGAAGTAGTGAAGTGGTAGTTACAGTTAGGGTGTCAAGGCATTGAAGTAGCTACATTGACTGCCATAATGGTGAGGCACTAGTGGCTGTGGTAGCGGTGGTGTTATTGATGACAGTAATGACGGCGTTAGTGGTGGCTGTGATGATGGTGGAGGAGGTGATGGTGGCAGCGGTGATAGTGCTGGTGGTAGCGGCGGTGGGAGTGGTGGCGGTGGGAGTGTTGGTGGAAAGTGATGGCGATGGGGCGCTGGTGGCGTCAGCGGTGACGTCGACGGCCGGGCGCCGCGCAGGCCGGCGCGACGCGGTAGCCCACCTCCGCGCGCGCGCGCGTTGGGTCCTCGCCTCACCTTGTGCGTCGCCCGGCGCACCGTGCTAACTGCGCGAGCGCCGCTGCGGCGCCGCCACGCCGCCGTTCGGCACCGCTGCCCGCCAATGACTCGTGCAAGCGCGGACGCTCCGCCGCCGCCGCCACTTCCGCGCCACTAGCGCCGCGCGCAACTCGATTCGCCCGGACGTGCACGTCGCCGTACTAGACCTTCCAAACTTCGCACACCTTGCTTGATTCAAATCAGGGTATCTTAGAAGAATCACTGTAGATAACATGCAGCATCGCAGACTGACGATTTGAAGACGTGAACTAAAAAATAATGTAAGTGCCTTTTCTGTTAAATTTACGTTCTTGCCAGAATAATGATGAATGAATCAAGCCCTATAATATAAATAACAACTAAAGTCCAGGCACATTTCTTAATAGTGTTACGGGGTACGATTATGATCGTACGTGCATGATCAATCAGATTCATTTTTTTCTCTGGCACACTTCTATTATCAGTCAACGGTTTTTGGGGTTTACTGATAAAACAGGTCAAAGAGGAATATCATATTGTTGAAATAAAATCAGAATGTTTATGATGTTACATTGAATTTTTAAAATAAAATATGTTAAAATTTTAAAAAATATTACGTTTCAGATACAGTTTACCTGAAGCTCCTGGAAAACTTAGCACAGAAACTTAATATTTTTTTTTTAATTTCAACATTGTTCCCGAGTCGAGGCCACTCCCTCTTATACGAAGTTTTTTTTTCATTTTCCCCCCATAAAAAATATTAAGAAATGAGGGCTGCAAAACATGCAGGCCGATTTAACACACAATTCAATCCTATCGATCGGTTATTCTTTGTTCAGAATACGCCGTGACGCATGGAAAAATGTGCGGGGCAGAGTCGTGCTGACAATGAATCTTAGGAGAGGAGTATGAAACAAATTTAGTTTTCTGTTTTAATCTTTTGTTACACTGATGTACTGTGAAAAAATCTAGATGAACGGAAAAGGAGAATACAAAATCTTCGAATCAGTGATTTCATAATTAATGTGGAGATATGAAAAACCTTCAATAAATTATTCCCTTCTTTTTTTACATGAAATATTTGAATACGCTGTCTTGTTTCTACAGTCATTACAAATTAACTCCTTTCGGCTAAGTTTGAAAATGACCTTTATTTTCAACTTATGCTGTCAGTTTTTATCTCGTTCTTTTTAGACTATTGGTATTTTAGAATTTTAATCCATGGAACAAATGTTCAATTTAGTTCAGTCAATCTAAGAAAAACATTTTCTTCAATTTTGATGTTTAATATTGGTGTGTGTTTCTATGCCCATCCTGTCAGAACACGGGATGCCTGCATCCGTCCCTGTCATAGCTTAATGTCTCGTCGCCGCCAAGGCCACCTGCCTGGAGGGCGATCGCTGTGAGGGCTGCTAAAAGGAAATATTGTCTGTGCAAAGTAAATATTGTCTGCACTGTGTATAATTACAAATGGCGTGTCAGAAATATAATTGTTCCCCAGAATTAATTCGAAATCGTTAACAA
Source organism: Gryllus bimaculatus (assembly GCA_017312745.1). NCBI lineage: Eukaryota > Metazoa > Arthropoda > Insecta > Orthoptera > Gryllidae > Gryllus > Gryllus bimaculatus. The sequence continues at coordinate 122,270 of BOPP01000303.1, read as the reverse complement.
ATTATATATAGTTGTAGATAACTGTTTTTGGACTATCCATTACAGATAAAATAAATATAGTTTCATTTAAAAATCAAAAATGACTAAATTTGTCCAAAATTAAATGTTTGACAAACAATAAAATGTAGAATCTATGCAGCACATTGCTAGCTGGTGGGACACCCGATATAAAAGAATAATGTTTTCTGCTAATGTTAAACTAGGGGTTCTACAACATTACATGAAAGAAATGTGCATGCAATATCAATAAATGAAATGTAGGCTATAAACTGTGTCATGCAATCTCTTCCAGCTCAGTATTTTAATTGGGTGGGACATCAATTGAATTTAGATATTAAATGATCCATTTCAAATTTCAAAATTTCTGATCTGAAATGTAGATTGAATGATTTATTAAACTTTATGCCTATTACGTATAACACATTTTAGAACAAATACAGAACTTAATCCTAGGATTCAGCTATTTTTGTACTGAACACAAATTGGCATATAACGCAAAAAATCATGAAAAACTAATCAGTAATTAAGTTGCACAAATCGGTACTCTTCTCTAGTCACACTATATTTTAGAATTAAAAACAAGCATCAATAAACTTCAATTAGTTTTCGCAACTTTTGTTCCGTACCAATGATATCTATACTCCACAATACCAACAATGTCACACAATAGAAAATACTAATTTTATCCTTACTGCGCAATATCAAAATGTTCATATATAATAATGTATTGCAACTAATTATCAGTTGGTTTCCTTCCAGAAGTGAAAATTAATTACATTATTTAATCAAACACTTCCTGTATTAAGATACCAGGAACTGAGAAATTAAAATGATTGACTTGCGATTAATAAAATTCTCGTGCTCTGTCTATACTCAAAAGACGAGTTTAAAATCCATTACTGTAAGTATGCTACATTAACATCTGAACACGACGCTTTACAAAAAAGAATATTTCCTGCCACAAACATGCCACTAAAGCACATGTTTTTACAGTAAATTTTATCGTTCGTAATGAAACATGTTCATTTATTTTTGTGAGCATTAATTTAATAGATAAGCATAGTTTTATTATTCAGCAATATATTTATTTACCTTATTTTACATTACATGTTGCTTCATTCTTTCCCTCTTGCAATGTTCCACTTTTTTCTCTATTTTGGATCCTTAGGAACATTTTTTAAAGAGAAATGCCCATCATCTATAATGCCAATTCTATTAATCCAATTACACTACATTTGGGCATCTTCTCAACACTCTCTCATCAACGTAACAAGCGTGGAATAAGGAACCACGAGGCCGACCAACATCTCCTCTCATTGTCATGAACAGCGAGAACAACTTCACGGCCGCGTGGTACTCTACTGCACACAAGGAGGCTGACTGAAGCGACAAGACTAATGCGTCCCTCCTCTCCGGGGTTTACCAGTTTATATCCAGGGAAACATACAGTTGATAGATACGACACTATGGAGCGCTAGCATCACTTGTACAAAATAAATAATACTACAGTAGAATATATAATTAAATTTAAACAATTATTGGAACATCTTGCGAAAAACCATCCCTTTAGATAATCTATATTAACGCTATATTATTAAATGTAGTATATTAAAAGTGGACAGACATTTATTTTAAAATCAATTTTTAAAATAAAAATTACCCCCAAAAAACTAATTTATGTACTTTTTAACGTTATTCTTTTTAATTTTTACGAAATACAACCGAACAGTTTACAGAAGATGGCACCGCCGCTATTTATATAAAAACAATTTCCTCTATTAAAAACATAAAGAAAAAATTGTAGAATTTTGTAGAAAATAATTATTTAAATATTTTCTATAATTCATTCATTAATTCAATATTGCCAAAAATTATGCATGACCTTATTTAAAGATGTAACTTCCAAGAGCAGATTTATTACGAAAATTGTTCTATTTAATACTGTGATTGTAGGAACACCAAAAAATTTTGAACTTTTGCAATTTTCAAAAAATCAGGGAATTTAACGCAAATGAGACATGCCCAATTTCTTAAGGTTCATTTGCTTTCTACGAAAAAAAAAAGAAATTCATACAAAAAATCGAATTATTTTTTATAAACTTGTCAAAAATTAGTTAAGGCTTTGAATAAAGTACCCCCATAAACACAACAGCCATTTCAAATTCACGGTATCTGAGTTCGGCCAAATACAGCGACGAATATCTATTTTGGACAAAATCGTCTGAATGGTTTACGCGTTATCGTTGATCGCAGACGAACAGACGGACAAACATACCACTTTACCGTCAACCTATTTTTTCGGTATCAAGGACTCATTGGACTCTGATTTTACACAACGTGTTAGAGTAGCTAATTTACTTCATATGATTTATCTACTTTATCCATATCAGGGCTCTACAACACGAGTGTCTCTGACATCCAATGGTCACTTTTCGCTGCAGCAATACTTTCTCTACTACGTAGGTTTATGGTACGGCGAGAATGTAAAAGCAAACATATTAACCCGCAAAACTTGGGAACAATAAAGAAGAAAATCCAAAGTCGATTCCATTTATTTTGAGCAGTGCGTCATTTGTTTAGTCTAAAATACGCCGCAGAGAAGGTCACAACCCGTACGTACGTAATTCATAGAACTTCCTTTGATTGGGCTTTGTAACTTACGCGTTTCCTGCCGTGTACTATTTACTCGCAATGTAGTATTTCGATACTGTAAACAGTAAATTATAACAGTCGTGTTAGAGCAATATTTAACTACACAGTTTGACAACTCAGTTTTGATCTTATGGTCTATTCTGTTGACTGCCCTTGCGTTTACAGGTTCTCGTTTTGCCACATACTCAAGGACTGTGTCCATGGTTGTATTTGCACATAACTAGTTCAATAAGCAATAGAGTATGTGTCGCCTGGAATATTTGTGAACTCTCTTGCGAGTTCCCGGAATGTCTTGAAGGCAATCTCAGGTCTCGATACCCATCAAAACGGGTTGTGTTTGGAGTTGGAGCAATAGTTGATTTACAATCCTGAATGCTTCTCTTCAAATTTGAACTGAGATGCGTGATTACACACACACGTGCACGTGTTCAGCTTCGTTTTATGTTCTTCTATCAACTCCTAACCTTTTATACCTCATACCATATTTTGGGATACTTCCTTGTTGATTTAAGACCAAGAAAGCTTTCCATGCAGCTCTCTAGATGCCTCGTATATTTATTATAGTTTTTGGCGTTAATAAATAAATGTATTTATTTATTTTTAAACGTTTTTCATCAACAATGTATCGATAATCCCCACTATCAGTTTCCTGTGTCTTGATCTCTTGAAGTTGAATTGAAATATGGTATCTTGAGTTAAAATAGCTACATGATATGTTGGTCAACTTTTCGGCGGTATATTTCACTGTCATCAAACCTGCAAGAGACAGGGTACGTAACTTTATTCAAGAATAGTTGTTAGCTGCACTTTGTCTTTTGTAGCTGCTCTTTGTCTCTGATGAAAGAGAAACTGAGCAGAAGAGCAATTAGCTACTTTCACTGACCTACACACAAGATCTGTATCCCAATTAGAGTTGCCAGATTGGGCGGAATTCCGCATTTTGGTCTGGAAAACGGTTCTCTTTTGCGGGACTAAATGAATTTTGCGGAATACTGCCTAACGTGCGGAATTGCATCAAAACATGTGCGGTTTTGGGCGGGTTTTAAGATCATGACGATATTTTCCAAAAAACTACCCCAACGGCGTTGACAAAGAGATTGAATTTTTAGTTATAATTAGTGGAAGAAGTTATTTTATCCCATAAAGCATTACTCATATCTGCTAAAGTCATAAGAATGGTCATAACTAATTTTTAAATATTAATATATGACGCATTATTACAAAAAGTACAAGTTAAGACAAATATAATTATTAAGTAGCTGGTACCCGGCGCCTTGCTGCCGCAGTAGAAATAATTATGGAAATATTCTTCTCCCCTTCCCTTTCCCCCACTCTATCATCCCCCACTCTACTCTAGTATCCCCACTCTACTATTCCCAAATCTATTTTCCTTCACTCTATTTTTCCTTCACTCTATTTTTCCTTCACTCTATTTTTCCTTCACTCTATTTTTCCTTCACTCTATTTTCCCTCACTCTATTTTCCCTCACTCTATTTTCCCTCACTCTATTTTCCCTCACTCTATTTTCCCTCACTCTGTTTTCCTCTTTTCCCCCTTTCTCTTTCCCCCCTCTTTTCTCCTGGTCTCTCTAACTCTATTTTTCCCCTCTGTCTCTTTTTCCCCTGTCTCTTTCCCTCTGTCTCTCTTTCCCTCTGTCTCTCTTTCCCTCTGTCTCTCTTTCCCTCTGTCTCTTTTCCTCTGTCTCTCTTTCCCTCTGTC
>BOPP01000303.1:72955-117873 GCA_017312745.1 Gryllus bimaculatus | reverse complement strand
ATAATTAACTCGGCATCGCTCCCTTAAGCTTCATTCATTTCCCGCTCTCATTATCTCGCTTGCATCTTACAATAGTTTCAGATTTATCAAATTTCAAATTGCTAAAAAAAACAATAATGTATTACAAAAAGCTGCAGAGCCTGTTGTCAAGCATTAAAAAAAACGTTCGCGTCCAGGGTTCGCGTAAATTAATTTTGAAGATAGACAACAAGCGAATAGGCATGGCCATTTATTTAAAAATATTCAATTCAAAATTGTTCTGATTATCACAAAATGAATAACTTTAAATTTTCAATAATAAGTCGTACTGTCATTGTATATTAAACAAATATATTTTTACAAAAACGGATGATTCAAAGCAACTACTGCGCCAGCATCCACCTCAAAATGCGGATTTTCACCAAATAAACGTGAGTGGCATGAAGGCCAATCCCTCCTCGCCCAATAAACGATATCTAACGAGGAGGTCACGATTTCTATTCACTATGGCAGATGTTACCAGGACAAAACAACGACATCGGTGAGTGCAAACGTAGTGCGATCATATAAACGGGTCTGCCATGTGCTGTATCAATACCCAGCCATGCGCCACACACCCAGGCAAAGAATGATGTTTACGATAAACATTTTAGTTTAACTTCGACCCGTGAACACCTTGAGCCTTCATCCATTTATAGTTGTAGTCTTGTAACTACTTTCGTTCGACTAAGTACTTTTGATGTTAGTTCTACAATTGAGGCGCACCTTTCATCACATTATAATAATAATTTATACGCAACGTTACCTTCATTTTTTTACACAGTAATGAACGGACAATCAAATGAAATTACCAAATTTTGGGACGTCTTAGACAAAGCAATGTTAGGGTTTTCCCTCTCTGAAGGGAAAGCTGTTATAAATTATCCAATTAATGAGTGTTATTCCGTCTTGTTTAATTGAGGCTTAGTGGACTGAAAAAAAACTAGTGGCAGTCCTCCAAATTGTGTTAACCACTGAGGATTTGCGGCAAAAGAAACTTAAGTAAAACTTATACCGACTAAATTAAAAACCCTTTACCCAAAAGGATTTTAGTTAAATCTAATTTTTAAATTAGCAAATCACCTGACGACCACTAACCCATCCCACCTAGTTCCGGAATGCGATTGGGGAAATAATAAATCATATTGTAACGAATATTGCATCCACCGGCCGGAATTCTGCTGCGCACGGATTGCCGTCATCTGCCGGCGCTCCCCCTTACCCCGAACTGACGGTTCGAGCTATTTTGCCAAGACGCGTGGAAAGTGAGAGCAAGTGCTGGTGTGTCGAACACGCAGGCACCGGCCAGTACAAATTCGCACCTGCCGGCAGGCCGCAAGTAGTAGTCGGTCCGGTAAGCAGCCACGAGCATAGTCAAGTAAGTAGTAGAGGTAGTCAGTCCGTCCATGTGTCTGAAGTGGAAGCTGAAGCTGTGGAGTGTGCACGCGGTAAATAGCAGTGCGTTGGGACTCTGGTCTGCGCAGTGCGTTTGTAGGTCTGCGCAATAAATTGTAGTCTGCGCAGTGAATTGGGGCCTCCGCAAGGAAATTGTGGCGTCAGCGCAGTGCCAACCCGAGGACAGCGGCATCGGACTGCACTGTGATAGTGCTAGAAGAACTGAACAATGATGCGACTGTTAGCATTACTGAGGCGAAAGGGCACGTGTCTTAAAGTAGGCACTCCTTGAAAACACCGACTGCATACATAAGAGTTTTTTAGTAAAATGAAGGTTAAGCCTGTCAAATTCAATGTTCTAAAGTATTTAAAATGTCAAGCAAATCTTGAAACCAAATTTATACAATCCCAAATGTAACAAATTTTAAATGATCACGTTAAAATATCGAGGACCCATTCTCCCCAGACGCATCCCTTCCGTGACCCCTAAAGCATTATACCCATCCCAAAAATGCGGCAGCAAAAATATCGCAAGCACAATCGCAATTCGCTGCATTGTTTTGAAACACGTCCCGAGCAGTAATAAGTAAATGTTATCAGTAAAAAGGGTTTACAAAATTACGTAACAAAATGATAAAATGCAGAATCCATGTGTCATATAAAAGACAAATGAAAATTTGAATGATCAAGGAAAATGTAACCAGCCTGTTGCCAATTAACAGTCGGCAAAAAAAAATCACTTAATAATTCAAACGCAAAAAAATTGCCAGGCAACCTTCGGCACACCCCAGGACAAGTGCAAAATGTTATATGCCGCGTTTGCGTATATCGGTTATATCCGTTATATGCGGTTTGCGGGGAACATCCATGATTTAAATGACAAAAAATGTTCAAAAGCGGACCTGTTAAATGCTTATTAAAACATACTATTTGCTTAAATAGCTACTAACATAAAAACTACAAACCACCGGTATTACAAAAATATTTAAAACCAGTTTCAATAAATCACGAAAATAATTCGAAAACCGTTAACAACCAACTCACGTCGCCAAAGATACTTCCTCGCAAAGCCAACCGCTCCACCAGAGCTCCACCGCTTATCCGTAGCAGTGTTTCCGTCCCCTTAGATCAAGCCTTTGGTGCATTTCATCTTCGGCGCGTGGCCAATTAGCGCCAGAAGAAGACAATTTCCAAAATACAATACGCACCAGTTAGATATTCCAATATATATTCACACAATGCCACGTGCAGGAACTTTTACTTAACCATAAATATTAGACACGAATACTCATTAATGGAGTAATCAGCATTTGAAATTTGTACGAAGTCCCTTAAAGCGTTGTCTTCTCGGACTACTCTTAACTGGTCATTATTGTAGTAATATTCATTAATTTTATTTAACTTCATTAATGTACTCATTGCATCTATTCATTGTTTTTTTTCTTGATTAGCCTCGTTCCACTCACGCCGCCTTCTTTTAGATCAAACCAAGCTGGTTTTCTAACTTTGTCTAATTATAGATTGTTTAAACAATTCCCAAGGTTAAACAAGATGTACAAATAGCACACAAAATTTAAGAACAAAAACAGCATGCCAATGACACATTTTTTTAAAGCAAAACGTGAATGAAAGAAGCAGCAATCAATATTATATTTTACAAAAAGGCACGTTGCATGATTTTAACTCACCAGCGTTTCGAGTATCACGACACGAATTGTAGGCGTCAAATAATGACGCGAGGTCCGCACCAGTTAGGAAGGAAAAAATTAGATAGAGGTGGTAGCGGAAGAATGACAATGGTGGACAATGATGCCGTTTGAAATCGTGGTTGGCATCGGTTGCGGCTGTCCGCGCTTAATGGTGTAGTGAAACCCTGATTGGTAATGGCTCAAAGAAGTGGAGTTTGTTTACATATATTTATGATGCAGTGGTGTGTTGCCATGGTGGAGTAGGAATTGTTAGAGATGCATAGTAGATATTATGATTGGTAATGGAAGTAGTGAAGTGGGTAGTGACAGGTAGGGTGTCAAGGCATTGAAGTAGCTACATGGCTGCCATAATGGTGAGGGCACTAGTGGTCGGGTAGCGGTGGTGTTAATTGATGACCAGTAATGACGGCGTTTAGTGTCGCTGTGATGCATGTGGAGGAGGTAGATGGTGGCAGCGGGTGATAGTGCTGTGTAGCGGCCCGGTGGGAGTGGTTGCTGTGGGAGTTTGGTGCGGAAAGTGATGGCCCCCGATGGGGCCCGCCTGTGGCGATAGGTGGTGGCGGCGACGGCGCGGCGTCAGCGGTGACGTCGACAGGCCGGGCGCCGCGCAGCCGGCGCGACGCGTAAGCCCAACCTCCGCGCGCGGCGCGCGTTGGGTCCTCGTCCACCTTGTGCCGTCGCCCGGCGCCACCGGTGCTAACTGCGCGAGCGCCGGCTGCGCGCCGCCACGCCGCCGTTCGGCACCGCTGCCCGCCAATGACTCGTGCAAAGCGCGGACGCTTCGCCGCCGCCGCCCGCCACTTCCCGCCCACGCCACTAGCGCCCGCGCGCAACCTCGATTCGCCGGACGTGCAAACGTCGCACGCTACTAGAACCTTCCAAACTTCGCACACCTTGCTTGATTTCCAAATCAGCGGTATCTTAGAAGAAATCACTGTAGATAACATTGCAGCATCGCAGACTGACGATTTGCAGGACGTGAACTAAAAAAATAACTGTAAGTGCCTTTTCTGTTAAATTTACGTTTTGCCAGAATAATGATGAATGATCAAGCCCTACAATATAAATTAACAACCAAAGTATCCCAGGCACATTTCTTTAATAGTGTTACGGGGTTACGATTATGATTCGTTACGTGCATGATCAATCAGATTCATTTTTCTCTGGCACACTTCTTTATCCCAGTCAACCGGTTTTTGGGGTTTACTGATTAAGTAGTCCAAAGAGGAATATCATATTGTTGAAATAAAATCCAGAATGTTGGGTATATGGTTACATTTGAATTTTTAAAATAAAAGATATATATTATAATTATATATTAATGTAAATTTAATATCTTAACGTTTCAGATACAGTTTACCTGAAAGCTATCCTGGAAAACTTAGCACAGAAACTTAATACTTTTTTTTTTAATTTCAACATTGCTTCCCGAGTCGAGGCCACTTCCTCTTAGACAGAAGTTTTTGTTTCATTTTCCCCCCATAAAAAAATATTAAGGAAATGAGGGCCTGCCAAAAACATGCAGGCCGATTTAACACAGAATTCGATCCTATCGATCGTTATTCTGTTTTCAGATACGCCGTTGACGCATTGGAAAAATGTGCGGGCCAGAGTCGGCTGACAAGGAATCTTAGGAGAGGAGTATGAAACAAAATTTAGTTTCTGTTTTAACTTTTGTAACACTGATGTACTGTGAAGAAATCTAGGATGAACGGAAAAGGAGAATACAAAATCTTCAAATCCCAGTGATTTCATAATTAATGTGGAGAGATTGAAAAAACCTTCAATAAATTATCCCTTCTTTTTTTACATGAAATTATTTGAATACGCTGTTCTTGTTTCTACAGTCATTTACAAATTAACCTCGATTCGGCTAAGTTTGAAGAATGACCTTTATTGTCAACTTATGCTGTCAGTTTATTATTCTCGTTCTTTTTAGACTATTGGTACTTTTAGAATTTTAATCCATGCGAACAAATGCTCAATTGGAGTATCAGTCAATCTAGAAAAAACATTTCGTCAATTTGATGTTTAATATTGGGGTGTGTGCTTTCTATGCCCTTCCTTCAGAACACGGGATGCCTGCATCCGTCCCTGTCCATAGCTTAATGTCTCGCGCCGCCAAGGCCACCTGCCTGGAGGGCGATCGCCGTCGTGAGCGGCTGCAAAAGGAAGATGTCTGTGCAAAGTAAATATTGTCTGCACTGGGTATTAATTACAAATGGCCGTGTCAGAAAATAGTTGTTCCCCAGAATAATTCGAAATCGTTAACAATTATATATAGTTGTAGATAACTGTTTTTGCGCACTATCCATTAAGATAAATTTAAATATAGTTTCATTTTAAAACAAAAATGACCTAAATTGTCCCAAAATTAAAGTGTTTGACAAACAATAAAATGTAGAATCTATGCCAGCACATCTGCTAGCTAGTCGGGACACCGATATAAAAGAATAATGTTTTTCTGACTAATGTTAAACTAGGGGCTTCTACAACATTACATGGAAAGAAAATGTGCATGCAATATCAATAAATGAAATGTAGCTTATAAACTGTGTCATTGCAATCTCTTCCAGCTCAGTATTTTTAATTGGGCTGGCGAATCAATTGAATGTAGATATTAAATGAAGCCATTTCAAAATTCAAAATTACTGATCTGAAAATGTAGCTTGAATGATTTATTAAACTTCTATTGCCTATTACGTATAACACATTTTAGAACAAATTACAGAACTTTCAATCCCCTAGGGATTCAGCTATTTTTGTACCTGAAACACAAATGGCATATAACGCAAAAAAATCATGAAAAACTAATCAGTAATTAAGATGGCACAATCGGTACTTCTTCTCTAGTCACACTATATTTTAGAATTAAAAAACAAGCATCAATTAAACTCATTAGTTTTCGCAACTTTTTGTTCCGTACAATGATATCTATACTCCACAATACCAACAATGTCACACAATAAGAAAATACTAATTTTATCCTTACTGCGCCAATAGCAAAATGTTCATATATAATAATGGTATTGCAACTAATTATCAGTTGGTTCCTTCCAGAAGTGAAAAATTAATTTAACATTATTTAAACAAACACTTCCTGTATTAGGATACCAGGAACTGAGAAATTAAAATGCCATTGACTTGCGATTAAATTAAAATTCTCGTGCCTGTCTATACTCAAAAGACCGAGTTTAAAATCCATTACTGTAAGTATGCCTACATTGAACATTCTGAACACCGACGCTTTACAAAAAAGAATATTTCCTGCCACAAACATTCTCACTTAAAGCACATGTTTTACATAAATTTTATCGTCGTAATGAAACATGTTCATTTATTTTTGGTGAGCATTAATTTAATAGATAAGCATAGTTGTATATTCCAGCAATATATTTTATTTACCTTATTTTACATTACATGTTGCTTCATTCTTCCCTCTTGCAATGTTCCACTTTTTCTCTATTTGTACTGGATCCTTAGGAAACATTTTTTAAAGAGAAATGCCCATCATCTATAATGCCAATTCTATTAATCCAATTACACTTCATTTGGGCCATTCTTGCTCAACACTCTCTCATCAACGTAAACAAGCGTGGGAATACGAAACCACGAGCCGGACCAACATCTCCTCTCATTGTCATGAACACGAGGAACAACTTCACGGCCGCGTGGTACTCTACTGCACACAAGGAGCGACTGAGCGACAAGACTAATGCGTTCCTCTCTCCGGGGTTTACACAGTTTATCATCCAGGAAAATTACAGCTTGATAGATACGACACTATGGAGCCGCTTAAGCATCACTTGTACAAAATAAAAATAATACTACAGTAGAATATATAATTAAATTTAAAACAATTATTGGAACATCTTGCGAAAACCATCCCTTTAAGATAATCTATATTAACGCTATATTAGAAATGCTAGTATATAAAAATGGACAGACATTTATTTTAAAATCAATTTTAAAATAAAAATTACCCCAAAAAAACTAATTTATATGTACTTTTTAACGTTATTCTTTTTAAATTTTTACGAAAATACACCGAACAGTTTACAGAAGATGGCACCGGCCCGCTATTTATATAAAGTAATTTCCTCTATTAAAAAACAGAAAGAAAAAATTGTAGAATTTTGTAGAAAATAATTATTTAATATTTTCTAAATTATTCAAATTATACACCAAATTTAATATTGCCAAAAATTAATGCATGACCCTTATTTAAAAGATGTAACTTCCAAAGACAGATTTATTACGAAAAATTGTTCTATTTTAATACTGTTGATTGTAGGAAACACCAAAAAAATTTTGAACTTTTGCAATTTTCAAAAAATCACGAATTTAACGCAAATGAGAACATGCCCAATTTCTTAAGGTTCATTTGCTTTCTACGAAAAAAAAAAAAGAAATTCATACCAAAAAATCGAATTATTTTATATAAACTTTGTCAAAAAATTAGTAAGGCTTTGAGTAAAGTACCCCATAACACAAACAGCCCATTTCAAATCACGCGTATCTGAGTTCGGCCAAATACAGCGACGAATATCTATTTTGGACAAAATCGTCTGAATGTTTACGCCGTTATCGTTGATCGCAGACAACAGACGGACAAACTACCACTTTTACCCGTTCAACCTATTTTTTTCGGTATCAAGGACTCATTGGACTCTGATTTTACACAACGTGTTTAGAGTAGCTAATTTACTTTCATATGATTTATCACTTTATCCATATCCAGGGCTCTTACAATACGAGTGTCTCTGACATCCAATGCGTCACTTTTCGCTGCAGGTAATTACTTTCTCTACTTACGTAGGTTTATGGTAAAAGTGGAGAATGTAAAAATATTAACCGCAAAACTTCGAACAATAAAGAAGAAAATCCAAAGTCGCATTCTATTTATTTGAGCCAGGCGTCATATTGTTTAGTCTAAAATACCGCCGCAAGAGAAGCGTCCACAACCCGTACGTACGTAATTCATAGAACTTCCTTTGATTTGGGTTTGTAAACTTACGCGTTTCCTGCCGTGTACTATTTACTCGCAATGTAGTATTCGCATACTGTAAACAGTAAATTTAACAGTCCGTGTTAGAGGCAAATATTTAACTACACAGTTTGACAACTCAGTTTTGCATCTTATGGTCTATTCTGTTGAGGCCCTTGCGTTTTACAGGTTCTCGTTTTGCCACATTACTCAAGGACTGTGTAAACATGGTTGTATTTGCACATAAACTAGTTAATAAGCAATAGAGTGTTGTAGTCGCCTGAATATTTGTGAACTCTCTTTGCGAGTTCCGGAAATGTCTTGAAGGCAATATCTCAGTCTCGATCCCATCAAAAACGGTTGTGTTTGGAGTTTGGAGAATACTTGATTGACAATCCTGAAATGCTTCCTTTTCAAATTTTGAACTGAGAATGCGTGATTACAAACACACAAGGGCACTGTCAGGCTTCGTTTTATGTTCTTCTATCCAATCCTAACCTTTTATACCTCATACCATATTTGTGGGATACTTCCTTGTTGATTTAAGACAGAAAGCTTTCCATGAGCTTCTAGATTGCCTCGTATATTTATTATAGTTGTTGGCTCCGTTAATAAATAAAAATGTATTATGTAATGTTTTAAACGTTTTTCAATTCAAACAATGTAAACTCGATAATCCCCACTATCAGTTTTCTGTGTCTTGAATCTCTTAAGTTTGAATTGAAATATGGTAATCTGGCTTAAAATAGCCTTACATGCATATGTTGGTCAACTTTTCGGCGGATATTTCACTGTCATCAAACCTGCAAGAGACAGCGGTACGTAACTTTATTCAAGAATAGTTGTTAGCTGGCCCTTTGTCTTTTGTAGCTGCTCTTTGTCTCTGATGAAAGAGAAAACTGAGCAGAAGAGCAATTAGCTTACTTTCACTGACCTACACACAAGATCTGTATCCCAATTAGAGTGCCAGATTGGGCGGAATTCCGCAATTTTTGGGCTGGGAAAAACCGGTTCTCTTTTTGCCGGACTAAATGAATTTTTGCCGGAATTACTGCCGAACGTGCGAATGCTCACAAAAAACGATGTTGCGGTTTTGGGCGGGTTTGAGATCATGACGATATTTTCCAAAAACTACCCCAACGGCGTTGACAAGAGATTGAATTTTTAGTTATAATTAGGTGCGAGAAGTTATTTTATCCCATAAAGCAATACTCATATCTGCTAAAGCGTCATAAGAATGGTCTAACTAATTTTAAATATTTTAATAGTATGACGCATTATTACAAAAAAGTACAAGTTAAGACCAATATAATTATTAAGTAGCTGGTACCGCGCTCTTGCTTGCCGCAGTTAGAAATAATTATGAAATATTGCCTCTCCCCTTCCCTTTCCCCCACTCTATCATCCCCTTCTACTCTAGTATCCCCACTCTACTGATTCCCCAATCTATTTTCCTTCACTCTATTTTTCCTTTCACTCTATGTCCTTCCACTCTATTTTTCCTTCACTCTATTTTTTCTTCACTCTATGTTTCCTCACTCTATTTTTCCTTCACTCTATTTTTCCTTCACCTCTATTTTTTCCTTCACTCTATTTTCCTACACTCTATTTTTCCTACACTCTATTTTCCTACACTCTATTTTTCCTTCACTTCTATTTTTCCTTCACTCCTAATTTTTTTTCCTTCACTCTTTTTTTCCTTCACGTCCTAATTTTTTCCTTCACTCTATTTTTCCTTCACTCTATTTTTCCTTTTCAACTCTATTTTCCTTCACTCTATTTTTCCTTCACTCTTATTTTTCCTTCACTCTATTTTCCCTTCACTCGTATTGTCCCTTACACTCTATTTTCCCTTTCACTCTATTTTCCCTTCACTCTATTTTTCCCTTCACTCTATTTTCCCTTTCACTCTATTTCCCTTCACTCTATTTCCCTTCACTCATTTCCTTCACTCTATTTTCCCTTCACTGCTGATTTTCCCTTTCACTCTATTTTCCCTTCACTCTATTTCCCTTCACTCTATTTTCCCTTCCACTCTATTTTCCCTTCACTCTATTTTCCCTTCACTCTATTTTCCCTTCACTCATTTTCCCTTCACTCTATTTTCCCTTCACCTCTATTTTCCCTTCACTCTATGTTCCCTTACTCTATTTTCCCTTCACTCTATTTTCCCTTCACTCTATTTTCCCTTCACTCTATTTTCCCTTCACTCTATTTCCCTTCACTCATTGGTCCCTTCCACTCTATTTTCCCTTCACTCTATTTTTCCCTTCACTCTATTTTCCCTTCACTCTATTTTCCCTTCACTCTATTTTCCCTTCACTCTATTTTTCCTTCAGCTCTATTTTCCCTTCACATATTTTCCCTTCACTACTATTTTCGCCTTCACTCTATTTCCCCTTCACTCTATTTTCCCTTCACTCTATTTTCCCTTCACTCTATTTGCCCTTCACTCTATTTTCCCTTCACTCTATTTGCCCCTCACTCTATTTTCCCCTCCTCTATTTCCCTCACTCTATTTTTCCCGCACTCTATTTTCCCTCACTCTATTTTTCCACTAACTCTATTTTACCTCACTCTATTTTCCCTCACTCTAGTTTCCCTCACTTCTGTTTTCCTCTTTTCCCCCCTTTCTCGTTCCCCCCTCTTTTCTCCTGGTCATCTAACTCTATTTTTCCCCTCTGTTCTCTTATTCCCCTGTCTCTTTCCCTCTGGTCTCTCTTTCCCCTCTGTCTCTTTTCCTCTGTCTCTCTTTTCCTCTGTCTTCTATTGCTCTCTGTTTCTCTTTCCCTCTGTCTCCTCTCCCTCTGTCTCTCTTTCCCTCTGTCTCTCTTTCCCTCTGTCTCTCTTTCCTCTCTGCCTTTCTTTCCCTCTGTCTCTCTTTCTTCTCTGTCTCTCTTTCCCTCTGCTCTCTCTTTCCCTCTGTCTCTCTTTCCTCTGTACTCTCTTTCCCTCTGTCTCTCTTTCCCTCTGTCTCTCTTTCCCTCTGTGCTCTCTTTCCCTCTGTCTCTCTTTCCCTCTGTCTCTCTTTCCCTCTGTTCTCTTTCCCTCTGGTCTCTCTTCCCTCTGTCTCTCTTTCCCTCTGTCTCTCTTTCCCTCCTGTCTCTTCTTTTCCCTCTGTCTCTTCCCTCCTGTCTCTCTTTCCCTCTGTCTCTCTTCCCTCTGTCTCTCTTCCCTCTGTCTCTCTTCCCTCTGTCTCTCTTTCCCTCTGTCTCTCTTTCCCCTTCTGTCTCTCTTTCCCTCTGTCTCTCTTTCCCTCTGTCTCTCTTTTCCTCTGCCTCTCTTTCCCTCTATCTCTCTTTCCCTCTGTTTGTCTTTCCCTCTGTCTCTCTTTTTCCCTGGGTCTCTCTTTCTATCACTCACTTTTTCCTTCTCTCTCCTTTTCCCTCTTTCTTTTTCTCGTTCTGTTTTGTTCCCTTCCCCTCTTTCCCTATCTTTCCTTTGCCCCCCTCTCTTATTCTTTCTCTTTTGTCCTCTTTGTTTTCCTACCTCTTTTCCTCTCTCTATTTCTCTCTCTGCTCTCATCAACTTGCTCCGTCCGCTCCTCCTATTTACCTCAATCTCGCCCCTCGTCAAACGGCAACTCTTAGCGATAATGAAGCTCATGTGGATTGGAGATTGCATTTAACTGAAGCACCATCTTGTGCTGATCTCCATCTAGTGAAGATACAATAATTGTACTACGCCTATGCCGCAAGTGTAAACAATCAACAGACACAGTTTTATTGCAATCAGATGAACGGTACAGCAGCACATTAAGCACGAACCAAAAACATTTTTTTTATTTATATATTAGATTACAAAGTTCACAAACAAAAATGCAACTAATCAAGCATTTCATACGGTCACTATCTCAGAGAAACCATCTAATATAATTATTTTGATACAAATTCAAATTTTCCGCTTGGAATATGGAACAATTTGTTGGGATCCGCACAAAATTTTACAGTGTAAAAATTTGGAAAGAATTCAGCGGAGGGCAGTTAAATTTACTTTCAGAGACAAGAAATTGGCAAAATGGTATTCTCTCGAAAATAGGCGATCAGTAGCAAAGCTATGCGCTTTGTATAAAGCTTATAGCGGTCAACCAGCTTGGAAAGAAATTAATCGGCGGCTAAGTATTCCTACATACATCAGTAGGGGGGATCACAGGCACAAAATAAATTTAAAACCGCAGAGAACAGATGTGGGAAAATTTTCTTTTACAAATACCAACAGGAGGTTTTTGCAGGCATACATTGCCTGCAAAAACCTTTGCACCCTTTCCTTCTCGCGTACAACAATTTAGGAAGTTAATTTAGGGCATTACTATATAAATGAGGGAATTAGCTGACAATAGTAGGTTATAGAGCAATGCGTCAGTTATATATTGTGAAGTCAGGTGTCGTGAAGTGTAGAACAGAGAAATAATGGAAGAAATGATTAAAGGGTCATAGAGAAAAGTGTAGTGAAGTGAAGTGAAGTAAAGTGTAGTGAAGTGCAGTTGAACAAAGATTCAGTGCAGAGTTTGATTATGTTTCTTTTTTTAAGGTAATTTTAAATATTTCATGAATTAGACAGTTTTATATCATTATTTTTATTATCAATATTATTAATTTATTATATTATATTATTATATTATTATATTATTATATTATTATAATATTATAATATTATATTATTATATTATTACATTATTATATTATTATATTATTATAATATTATAATATTATATTATTGTATTATTATTATATTATATTATAGTATTATTATTATATAATTTGCATGTTAGCTGTAGTATTTTATTTATGTAATCAGCTGCCACCGGCTTATGCCCATTTGCAGTTCAAATAAATGTATCTATTTATTTAAAAGTATATGCAACTAATAAATAGGATTACATACAAATGATATTTGGTCAAAAAAATCATACTGATGGACAGAAAGGCCCGTAGCGTCAGGATTTCTCGGCCCGAAGGGTAGTGTGTTCTAATCACATCTTGGACACGAATGTTTTTCCTTTGTATTCGATATGCAACATTTAACTTTCTATTTTAAAAAACGCTTATTTGATATAACGATGGGAGGCGACCCTTGCATAATGAAATATCGTAATTAATTTCATTTTTAACATACAGGCCATATGCGCGTTGTATAAGCCTTATCAGAAATAAATGTTGGTCGAAATGTATTTTCATGAATATTCTCCACTAGAAGCCAGAATATTTTCTTGTGCCCGCAGCTTCCGGTGTACCCATACAAACACTTTGAAGATCAAGAGCGATATAAAACGAGAAAACATAAAACGATAAGTTAAATAAAAAAACATTTTCCAGAATTCTGGCAGCCGTTGTGTGAGGGAACGTTTTTTTACGTCAGAAGATTCCCTAATAGAAATAGAGTATCGGGTTTACTGGCTCCCAGTTAATACGGAGTGCGTCTGAGTACATGCTCGTTGTACCTCGCATTTCGTTTAGAATGAACTAAGCGACAGTTTCCTCGAATGGACATCAGCTATTCTTTCATGTTTAAAACCCAAATATTTTGACTTGGCCGATTGAATGGGAAGTATATCCTTCAATGTTTGTCGGCAAAAGAATTTCGAAAACATCATAGATAGATCATCATCGAAAACATCATAGAAAACACGATAGATCCCGACACAATTGTGCGAATGCAGTGCAATAACAATGAAAGACGAAGATGTAGAACTTGCTTGAAGAGTTTCTTTCTTATTGAGAGGGCTATAAACAACTAATATTTTCGTTTCGTAAAGATGTTGCTTCATCCGTGCATATAAACGATGTATCTATAATAATATATTTAGATCTTTCAAATTCATTTGTTGTCTCTGATCACAGCATTTGTTTTCAAAATCACTTTCATATGACAATCGTTGCATTGACCTTTATTGCATATCTTCGTGCTTTAAATATTGATATCGAATATTAAAAATACATTGCTAGCTTCAAGTAATATTATTTACCCATCTTTCCGAGTGAGGAAGGAACGCTCTATGCTTTTACTTTTGGTTATGTAGTGCATGTAAGTGTGTGTATGTGTGTGTGTAAATGAACGGTAGGGGAGTATGGATGAAGAAGGGAAGACAGAGCGCAGTGGCTGATCTGTCTGTTACGGTACTTGCTCTGGGTTTTATCTGATACTGATAAGAAAAACACGCAAAATTGTCGATCAGAGCAGGCAGCTGCTAGAATTCTCCTCGAACCAGTGGATGAATTCGACCTATTTTTCGAAAATTGGCTACAGTCGGAACTCAAACCTACGATCTACCGGTCAAAGACGCTACAGTGGCAAGGAGAGTTGTCACTGAAACAACTCAGTCGGTTCATCTTTATGATTCATTGCCAAGCGAACATTGTAAACCGGAGGGTTGAATCTAAGATCCAGTCACTTTTATTCTGTACATACATGAACAATACGCATCCCTCCATGAGAAACACAATCAATTCGTGCTTTGTATAAGGCATTCCATGAACAAAGCAATACCATAACGTTTCGAAATACCACAATGGAAATAACTTTCGTGAGCTGTCATTGCTTAATTACTTACGAGCCATTTACTAGTTATAACATTTTATTGTTATGTAATTTTGTGAACGTGTTAATCGAGAATTTTATTTATGGTAAGTTCTTTATATTCTGTCTGGTTATTACCTAATATCACACGTGCACTAAAGTTAACTAACTATACACATTTCCCCGTTACATTCATGCTTCTTGCAGGATTTGCAAATGCATGGGGGAAACGAAAATAATACACTTCGACTTCAAACTTCGAAATATTGTGAAGCGCCGAAGTTATAGAATGTACCTTTAAAAGTATTTCCCTTTTAGACGTACCATTTTAAAGTACCCTACGTATTACTGAAAAAAATATAGTATAAGACATTAATAAATGCGTGTCTTAATACTTTCTCAATTAGGCTCGACTAGTTATTGTCGATTTCACGTTTTAACACACCACATCATGGATGGAAAACCTTCACTAAAAAAATATCAAACTCATAAATGTCAGTTTTTCAATCGTAGAATGTTGTGATCTAGATAAATAAAAAAGTACACTTGCGGTCTTTTTATCAAAACCAGTTTATTACATTTTCTACAATTTTAAAATAGGAAAAGGTCTTATTGCGTCTACACGCGGCTTGATATGAACGGAATTTATTCTCACATTTTACGAAAGAATAATCTGGATTTGAACTAAAAACTGTTTGTGAGGTTATGAAGGGCTGCAATAAGGAAACTACATTTTAATATTAGTGGCGTCCCAGTACCAATAACTCGATTTCAGAAAAACATAGAGGTAGCTAGGCTTGCATGAAGTCCCTTCACAAGTAGACTCCACTCTTATCTTCCGATTCCGCTGGCGGCAATTCATGTTTCCTCTTCCTATACATTTAGTCTTAATGGTCTAGTGCTAGCATATTTCTCAATAATTTTAGGCTTATCATTCAACAATGCTTTCAAGATAAGAAAAATAAGTTCTCAAAAACGCAACTCTACATTTCAAAATGCATAATATAACACAATAAATTGACGCCATCGATAACCGTCAGTGTCACTAATATTCATTCACTCTGTTTATATTTATTATTCAAGGGAGGCTGTCATTCATAACTCCTTCGTCATAATTATTGCATGCTCCTCATAAGTGAAAAGCCTACTGAGCATTGATAGCCTGAAATGGCATTGATCTACTGAAATGGCTCAGCATTTGATTTCTCGCCAAATTCCGCAACAAAATACTCGAACAAGGCAAGCAGGCAAAATCGATCCTGAAATATCGCACTTTTTTCGTTGCAGCCAAATTCATTAGCCACCTTTCTTTGCAGCCATTTTGCGACCAAATTTTTCCCGACCTTGAGGGATCCCGCGCCTCAGCCGGAGCGCGGCTTTGGCTTAAAAGGAACTGGAGGAGGACGCACCTCCCACGCACTTGTTCGCTCTGACGTCTCATGCGGCGCCTCTTCGTAATACTTTTCATCTCCCTCGCGAACAAAGCAAACTTATCTGGGGCTGCCGCTCCCAACGCCCTTGCCGCCAACGCCGCCACCGTCGCCGCCTCCGCCGTCGGTCCGTCGGGGCGCAGGGGTCGGCGCAAACACACTTGTGCTTCTCTAAGCTCCCAAAGCGTTTCACTGGAAGTGAGTCGCCCGTGGAGTGAACCTCGGCAACGAATTCCGAAAGGAGGCCTAAAGAATCACCCCGCCAGCCGTACGATGGCCCGAGGAGATTTCGTACGAAAATGAGGGCGAGATAGAAGAGGAGAAAAAACAGAGTATGGTCATTACGACGGGTGAAACTGTAGTTAGAGGAAAACACTAATGAATGCTCTGCCTTCTGCGAACAGAACCCCATTGTCATCGATGAGTGAATAGAGTGAACACACAAGTTAAATTGAATCTAACAAGCACCGGTAACGATCCATTTCCTTAACCCTCAAAAAAAAATTTTACATCATTTGCGTACGAAACGAGTTCTGAGAAGTCTTAGTACACAGTAAGTATGCAGTTTCTTTTCGACGACAAAAATATTTCCATCCCTTGTTAGAAATGGCACAAGAAAATCTAAAAATAGGTTCACGATTCTTTGGCATACGCCAGTATTTTTCTTTGTATACCTCTTCATTCCTCACAAAGGCGTGAACATTCATAAATGTTATCGCCCAGAAATATAATAAGATTTTTTTCATTTCATCTTATTTCTGACATTATAGGATATGTGAACATTGATTTCTTCTGGAGCATCATTTTGAGAATAAATGAGAAATGCGAGAAAATCTTTCTATAATAATCCTGCGTGGTGGATGAAACCACCATTATGAACTAATGGATCCCATGAAAATTATTCGCACATAATTCAATATATTTCTTAACTTACAGAGCACATAATCAAAAATTTTCTTAGTTCTCTCACACTGATTAATATGTAAGAAATAACGAATTCATAATATCAGTCTTAAAATTACACCTGTATCATATGAAATCATCCAGCAGTTACCCAGATCTCAAAAACATATTATCTTTACTTATTAAATTATATTAAATAAATAAATAAATGTATAAAATAAGACAAGTCCGAGTTCTCTTACGTGTTTTAACACCTATTCGGTCGTGGTTGGATGGTTGATGTACATCACGTTTATACAGAGAGTCCGAGATGGAAATGACAAACCTTTACTTTGATGTTCCGAGTAAAATGAACGGCTGGAAACATGGAGTCAAATATTATTTCATTAGCAACATTCGCATGATTAATTTTGTTCAGTGTACAAAGGGAAGAGTTCATGATCCGCAGAACGCGATATTGAGAAACATGAATTAAGTCGCTCCTCAGACTCGAAAGCGATATTATCACCGCGCTACTGACGCTTATTTTAGAAAAAAGCAGAAACAAGAAGTCATGTATGTGCGTATCTAATCAATTATCCAATACTGCGACGCGCACTTCAAATGAAAATGTTACAGAAACGAAAATGTACAGCAAATAAGAGGAATAGGCATTCATTATTTGTGTTTACAATGTTTGCGTCAGCAGCTCCGAAAGAGCAGTACATAAATATACCATATATTTACATGATAGTATTGTGTTGCATAAAAGCGAATATTGACACCTTCGCAAGGCTACGAGAAACTGGTTCATTTTCTCTAACTTACAAATACGGTCTTTCTCCGAATTCGGAAGAAGTAACCTTGCGAGAATTTCTTCAAAACAAACGTTTGTACTCTTACAAATTTTGTTTCAACCCTCACGCAGTGAATCGTATACGCAGTTCTGTATCAGGCTTCTTCAAAGACCTGATAAATGCAGTAGAAGTTTCTTCCCAAACGAAGCACAGTTCACGAAAAGCAGAATTATTAATTCCTGAGACGTTTAAGGAATCCTTCTAACCCACCTGCAATACATGAATGGCGGTAGCATGTAGAATGTTTCTTAAATGTTTGGTATATAACAGTCAAAATCAAATTATAGGATCACACTTCTGTGATGGAGCTTTTACCAGAGACTTATTTGATGTTCTTTCAACATGACTTAACTTCTCTACTAGAGGATGTGCCTGTCTCGCTGCCTTCCTTGAACGTACTCGTGCTTTCAGCACTATCGATCGCCACATTTTAAACGAAATGGGCAAAACTTTCTTCATTTGAAGCATCCAGGAATATGGATCGGTCGCAGTGGACCTCAAAAATGGCCAGCAAGATCTCCGGACGCTTTTCTACTCAAAATTTACTTTCTCGCCTTAGTTTTAAGAAGAGAAACAATTG
Organism: Gryllus bimaculatus; assembly: GCA_017312745.1. Classification (NCBI taxonomy): domain Eukaryota; kingdom Metazoa; phylum Arthropoda; class Insecta; order Orthoptera; family Gryllidae; genus Gryllus; species Gryllus bimaculatus. The sequence goes on along the minus strand of BOPP01000303.1, from coordinate 99,499 downwards.
TAATCGCATGCCAAACATGTTAGGACAGAAAACCTCTGCTGGGCTTTGGTAACAAAAACGTTCATAAATCGTTTTCCTAAATGTAGTTAAATACTTCCAACATGTAGTGTGGTCAGAATTTAGTGGGTCATTGATACCAAAAGTTCGATTAACGGCAAAACTTTTGACCGTCTGTCCATCAACGCTTGCGCCTAAACCGTTCACACGATTTTCTCAAAAATTGTTATTCCCCTACGACCCCCAAAGATCTAAACGAACTCAAGGTCCTTGATATATCTGAATTTTTTTTTATTTATAACAAAAAATTTACAATCTATTTTTTTACAAAATAATAAGTAAATAACGATGTGCAGAATTAATCCTGACATTGAATTGATTTCCAGTGGAAGGTATGCCCATCGGTACTCTCATCACTTCTTCCATACTATAACAAAAAGCAAGTATTATTTTGGTTACTGCAGTTGGGAAATAGTTTTAGTAGCTGGAGGGTAATGTTTTCAGTTATTTGTTAGAATCTAATATGGGAGTTGTAGGGTGAGGTTCTGGTTAAGTTTTTCACCCCCGGGAAATGGAATGTCTGCACTATTGTCTAGGATGTTGAAGGGCTAAGTGGTTTGGGATGGCTTTTTCAAGGCGCTTGGAGATAGTTTGAGCTGATAAATTCTTATTCTTCCCAAGACAGTGGGCATTTTTTAAGTCCTTGTGCAGTGCTGCATTTGTGATGAACCATGGTGATGCCTGCGATCAATTCTTAAAGGTCTTGATTGAAATCTCTGGATGATCGAGAGATTACTCTTGCTTCTGTGCCCCAATTTGGAATGCCCGTAGGTCCATATTGGGATTAATGATAGCTTTTATATATCACAGTTTTATTTTCCAGTGATAGTTTTGAGTTTGGTTATCCCTAGTATCCAGTAAATAGTTTTTCTTATTTGAAATATGGGGTGCTTTTTTTGCTTAACGATGCTGACTGCTCTCTCCTGTAAGCCGTATTTTCGTCTAGATGTCTTCCCCACAACAAAGTATTCTTACTACCTTCTCACACCTGTACTATTGCGATTGTTGTCTGCATGTGGGACCCGCTACCGACAGCCCATTTCTTGTTTTACTCTCAGCCGCGTACAAGGTTCATCAACTGTGACCTGATTTACTCTTTCCGCTCTGAATTTTTATTTTCCCATTTTGGCCCACCATCTTCCACATCAACTTATGCAATGTCTCTCCCAACCGATAAACTGTCTTCAATGCGACACCTTCAGGCCCGTCGGCACTCCAGACCCAGCCCTAGTTGCCGTCACTCCATCTGCAAAACGCTGGCTATGGCTTGTTTATCCTGCATTTTGGTATAACCCCTCCAGCTAGTCATGCACGCTGGTCATCCACACACCGACTCGGGCCCGAGTACACTACCCTTGTGGATACTCCCCCCAACCCCCACACCCACCATCCACGGCTTGATTGGGGCTCGCGACATCAGAATACTTCATTTTTGACCTCCATCTTGCTCCTTGACAGGCTGGCCGCGCTGCGCGATGCAACACAGATCTGATAATCCACAGTGAGACACAGGGATACTCCACGGTAGCAAATTACCTACGACTTAAATAAGAGTCCAACGTGCCTAACTTCATAGCATCGAAAGCTTGGGGCAATTGTCTAGGGAAATGCGCTGAACAGTATTTCTTTCTTGGAAAGCAATTCTCAATGTAGTTCGGTGATCTCCTAATTAACTTGTTCGATCTGGTAGAACTGCTGTTGTCTAAAACCAAATTAGATGATCAGGGACTAGGTTATTGGTTGCTATGTTGCAAGACGTATTCTTGATAGACAGTTTTCTAATCTTTGCATAGAATAGAAGTATAACCTGAGCACGGGTAGGAGGAGGGTTCATGTGGAGGTTTCCAGCTTGAGAAACTTGAACTTATGGGCTACTTTCCATGCTCCGGGTGGCCTGTTCTTATAAATACTGTTAACAATGCATGTAATTATAGTCCTTGCCTTTTCGTAGCATATTTTGAAAAGAGGTGATTGTGATTGAAGTCATAGCCAGGAGCTTTTTTGTTTGATTAAGGAGTTATGGTTTTTGGTAATTTCTCCTAAGCGAGTGAAGTGCGGGATTGGAAGAGTCATTGTTTTGGGGAGTTAAGATATCTCTGATTTGTTGCTCTTGGTTAGTATTTATAAATGGGATGCAGTCCCTTGGAATACACTTAGCAAGAATTTGGCAAAGGAGAACCGCTTTTTTCTGGTGGGTTCTTGCCAACTCTTGTTTTCGTCCCTGATTAAGCGCAGGGATTTGATTTGGTCGGTATTTTTAGCATTCCCTGTGGCTTTTAAATCAAGGAGTAATTGGTAATCTTCTGTTGGGGTAAGGGTTTTGGTTTATGAAAAAATCTTGAAACCTGTCTGTGTTGAATTCGTTTAGATGGCGTTTTATTGCCTAGTTTCTCGCTGTACGTTGGTACGGTCCTTCAGGCATATTTTGAAGTATGCAGATTCCTTAGTCTTCCTTTCTCGGCTATTTTTCAAAAGAACTTTTGGATATTCTCACGCAAGCCTTGGGTGTGCGAAGTTGCGGTGTAGCGTCCAAGCTGCTTCTTGAATTTTTGTAATCCATTACTCAGCTCGCTTCGTTCTATGTGGTCAGCTGATTTTAGTGGGTAAATTCGGTGTTTGTTTTCATAGATATCTGTTTTCTATACAATCCAGTTTTGTCTTCTTGATTCGATTAGTGACGCGGACGAAGGATTGTAGAATAATTTTGGTTGCTACGAGTGATAATTATTAGAGTTGTGCGGTCTGAGGACAGTTCGCTGGGCAAGATTCTATGATACAGTTAGTGGATGGGATTCCTTTGTTCTGAATATGTCAATTAACATCTGGAGTTTGGGTTAGATGGGTAGGCCAGTAGGTAGGTTCTCCTGTAGAAAATGGTTTCTAGCTGAAGTGAGGTAACTGCTTTTCCAGCAGTTCTTCTCCCTCTTGGGAGTGATGAGCCTGGATCCCCATTGCGTGTGTTATGGCAATTCTGTAGTCTCCTCCCACCATGTACCTATTTTCCTAGAGACCCTAACATGGGTTTCACTACGTTGTTTGGTCTATTTGAATCTTGGAGGGCGTAATGGCCTGAAATGGTAAATTGGTCCCACTCCGAGTCCATATTTCGTCCAGTCGTTTTGCTTGAATTACTGTTCCTGAGCAGCTTCCTAGTTCTCTGACAGCTTTTACTAGTCGCTCTTTTATTAATATTGCTGTGCCACCATGGGCATTGCCTTTACTAGGGTGTTTAGTATTTGGTATAAAGTGTAGTTCTTCAGTTTAAAGTAAGCGACATTATTTCATGTTAAGTGAGATTCAGAGATGAGTAGCATGCTCCATTTTTGTTTTCGGCTCTCGCGAAATATTTCGATTTCTTGGCGATGATTTGCCAAGCCGTTGGCGTCAAGCTGCAATGCGAAGGAATTTAGGCTTAGATAGTTTGGAGACAGCGACGTATGAGGTTAATGGAGAGAGTTTCATTTGTTGACTTTGCTGGCAATTAGTATGTTTTCAAACCTCTCAAAGGAGTGCTGGTAAATTTTCAATAATGGAATTGCTATCGTCGTTTTGTGGTTGATGTTTTCTACAGGCTTTTGAATCGGCAACATCGGCCATGTTCCTGCATTTAACATGTCCACTTCTGAGGTTTTCGTGAGAATAAGTAGTTTCAATTTTCCTGTTTGTGTTTGGCACATGCATCTCTTGTGAAAACATTCTGTGTTTACTTGAAGTTGCTTGTACCTTTCTTTTTAATATTTCTTGGTATACTTTGCAACCTTTGTAGTGGCGAGATGGTTGCCTTCACACAGAGGGCACAGGAGTTGGTTGACTTTGCTTTCTTATTAAACACTTTAATGCTTGGGTCGTGTTCTTTTCCACATTTAACACACCTGTAGCGGGTATGCACAGTAACGACCTGGTATTTTCATATCTCTGGAACAGTTTTTGAATTGTACTATCTCGCGCGTTTCACCGGCGTGGTGGTCGAAAGCAACAACACAATTAAACATTCGGTTAATTTTGAAAACACTTCTTTTGTGTTGTAGATTTGGGCTCAAAGTCTACAAAAATAGAGGCCATGAGGTGATTTAGTTAGCCTGTGGCGGACATTTCATAATGTTTCTAACTTTGTGATCCTTTTCAGAAGCGCAGCCTTGCATATCTTTTACGTCTAAACGTATGATGTATGTGTCGCACAGAGCAACTCTATACGCACGTTCTTGTTTCACTGGTATGTATAGTATCGTGACTGTTGGCTGAATCAAATGTTTTTATTATTTCCCTGTAGGTTATTTGGATTTTCGGCGTTATTTTAATTTTGTCGTTTGCTAGAGATTTTATTTCGAAATCTTCTGTTTTATAAGGCTTCCTTTAAAAATTTATCATAGCTGAACATTATCACATTTGGGCACGAAAATGAGGTACATTGTGGTTTTTGGAAAGGTTCCCTCATTGTTTTCTGTTGTTGCCTTCTATATCAAGAGCACTGAATTGATTCTTGGTGGAACTGTATATACAACTAGTATTCCTTATCCAGACGCTGTCTTTTTGCCTTACTCCCTTCTATTAGCATCAGGGTCGAGACGTAGGTCGGCCTTTTTTGACCGGCTTGGTGGTGTATATTTGCCCATACAATTCTGCGTCAGGTTTTGACGGGAGCACGATGAATCATGACCAATGACGTGCTTCGATGCCTGTGATTTTCTTCGGCATGGAATTTCTGCTTGAAGTAAACGAGCTTCCCGGGTGTCCAGTAGCATGCAATCGCCCTAACCATGCCTTACTGATCCTACGCGAAAGTACTTCGGTAATCGACGAGTTTTAGTAATAGGTGTCTTTGTTACAGGTTTTGATTTGAAAATTGAAAAGAATGAACCTGTTATACTTTAAACAAATATAACTGTTCACTAGAGGCTTAAGTGCGCACTGGTTATTATCGCTAGAAACTTTCTTATATCTGGGGCCTCTCGCGGGCGAGCAAGGTAAGACACTACGGAGCTGCGGGCACGATCCGCACACCACAGCGGTCAGGCGAGTACTGATATATATCTGAATGATCTATCTTTTGGCACTCGCTTAATTTTTCGAAAATTGCAAAAAATTAACATTGCAAAGTTAAAATACCGAAGAAAAGAATGCGTACTCATTTTCACAGAAGTCAGATCCTTTCGCTCACTATCTTCCTACTTCTCCGAGTACGAGACTGATTTCGTGGATCTGCACATTGTCACATTGCGCGCACATTGCCAACCGTGAGTGGGGCAGACACCATGAAAGTGACAATTGAGATGAATTAAATATATTTTACTACCAAAATTAATTTAAAATAATATACATAATACTGTGTATTTTGGTATGTTAGCAACTATAAAGCATCGCTCTTTTGTTGTTTGAATATCAAACTACAGATGGATAGAAATGCAGTGAAATCTTTTATTATCTGTAGATCTATTTCAGTAGAAAATAAATTTTACATTATCATACAAACATGAATATATGTAAGTGACAATGCTAAAATGAAATAAATCAAATACTAATTTGTTTATAATACATACGAATAAAGTAAGCTGTGCGTGTGATTGCTTTCTGATTATATTCTCTTTATCTTGACCATTCCCTTATGAAATAGGACACATATTTTATTATTTTGCTACTCGAGCTATTACCAAAGGGCATTTATTTTATGTTGCAAGACAATTCAAAAACAATTGAATATATAATGTATGCCAGGAGACTAATGCAAGAAATCTATTCAAACGAGAGTAGTTACTTCCAAGAAAAACGAAGTTGATTTCGAGTTCTATCTAGACAGAGCAGCGGTTTGACGTCAGTGAAGGATACATCTTCCAACCTTTTAGCAAGTTGTCGAAGGGGAAAAACCTTGCTCCTGAGAATCTGTAGAACGCCTTTTATCTGCAGCTTGTTTACAAATATCAACAACTATATCGCTGTATTCCTCTCGTCTAAAACTCTCGAATGCAAATAAAAGAAATTAATACTTACTTATTTTTAAAAGGTTTTTCAAAGTTCTGTTAATATCACAGAAATGGAACAAATATTTTTTTCTGTTATCACCCACAACTCTGCGCAAACCGAATTTCAATACCTTAAACCGTTTGGAAGATATTTGCTATTGCCATAGATGAAAGATCTATTATTATGTAATTAGAATTCCCGATAGCAGAATAACAGCACTCGCAGTGGACTGCAGATGCAGAGGAAGAAGAGATGCAAGAAGTCCCAGAAGGCAATGGAGACCGGAATAGGTTCCAGAACCTATTGACCCTTGACGTGCAGAAGAACAAGAAGATAATGTCATATTATTTGCTTCACGATTATTTTTTTATTGATTTATCAGTAGAATTAATGAAAACGTGTGGAGTGTGTTAGTCACCCACTCTTTATTAAGAACTGCAAGTTATCGCAATCTGTTTAAAAGTTTTTGTTCCATAATCATTCAATATTTTGCGATATTTATTGGTACAACACAATTCTTTTAAATTAGAATATACAGTATCAGAGTTAATGAAAATAACGTAAATAGGACGTGACGCAACTACATTAAATTACCTTTTACCAATGTGATTGCGAATAAAACATTTTTGTCAATTACATATGTCATTAAAACATTGGCCACTACCCTACATCATATTAATGTTTTTGGCTTAAGATTTCACAGTTGTTATAGCAGACAGACGTAACCTGAAACTAATGAAGTCTCACCATGAAAAACAATAAATAACCAATAGATGAGTGCATATATCCAATCGTCAACCTTTTGATGAGTAACACACTCTCACCTCATACAGAAAGACCTCGAACAGAATAAAAGTCATAAGCACATCTTTTTACGAATTTGACACCGAATGGTAACCTTTTAGAACAACCCAAATGCTGACTACATTTTGGCTGAGCTTGTGTCAAAAATGCAGTCGCAGAAAAGTGAAAAATACAACCGTTTTTCAGTATCTCGAACTGAACATTTAATCTGCAAACTGAACAATCTCATGCAACCTGGTCGATCATTTCGCAATACACATCAAAACACAATTTTTACCAGACCTTGTAGCAGATCATCGCACTTAATATTTATGTATTAAATGTGTAACGGAGCACATTAATGGATAAAATCAAATTGCCTTCCCGATTTCCGCTACGCAGTATTAAACATAATGCAGTTCAATATTCCGGGGTGTCTCTTTAGCACGTGTAGGTATTATTCGTTCACTATACATTTGCAGACGGCAGAATTAGGAACTACTGTTGTTTTGAAAGTGAGCGCCCGAACACACATCCGAGTGCCCGAGTGAGGGCCCGTACACGAATAGTGTCGATGTCTATGAGCTGCTGACGCAGTCCGGGAAAAAGTGCTAGCTTTGTTTTTGTAGTTTTTGAGAAGTCTGCGGAAAAATCAGATCCATTTTGGCAGGCAAGAGTGCGTTCTGGCAGCACATTAATTATAATGTAGTGAACTATTACCGCGGAAAGAAAAGAAAAAAGGTTATCAGCACCATTAGAAAGACCTATAGACAGCACAGCAGTACAATATGATTTGTCATCAATATACGTTATAAACAAATGGCACGGAACATTTTTCTATATTCTTTCTATCTACAACAAAATTTCTATATTCTTGCACGCTTCTACTTTGCCGGCCCTGTATCCCTATATCAAATCTAATCGCTCCGTATTTACAGCAGACGTGCAATTCTCATTCATTCGGCGATGACTTCGCGTAAACAGACCACAGCGCTCCGTCTGCACATGTAAAGTGAACAGGAATACAACCCGGAAACACAGCAAGGGCGAGCCCAATCGTCACATAGCCTCATTCCTCCGGTGCAGAGGGGCAGACTCCCAGAGGCAACGGTGCGCGAAGGAGAGAGCGGTGGGGATTAACCCAGGCGGGGGAGAGCAACGCGGCGGTTCTGCGGGTTGAGTGCCTGGAGGCCTGGGCCGCGCGTCCTGCACTTCCAGCTGTTGAGCAGGTCGGTGGATGCGGTGAGCGACGCGGGGAGGGGTGGGGCAGCGGGCGCGGGGGATGCACGGGGGGGTGGCGGGGGGGGCCGGGGGGGGGGGGGGGGGGGGGGGGGGGGGGGGGGGGGGGGGGGGGGGGGCGGGGGGAGGGGGGGGGGGGCGGGGGGGGGGGGGGGGGGGGGGGGGGGGGGGGGGGGGGGGGGGGGGGGGGGGGGGGGGGGGGGGGGGGGGGGGGGGGGGGGGGGGGGGGGGGGGGGGGGGGGGGGGGGGCGGGGGGGGGGGGGGGGGGGGGGGGGGGGGGGGGGGGGGGGGGGGGGGGGGGGGGGGGGGGGGGGGGGGGGGGGGGGGGGGGGGGGGGGGGGGGGGGGGGGGGGGGGGGCGGGGGGGGGGGGGGGGGGGGGGGGGGGGGGGGGGGGGGGGGGGGGGGGGGGGGGGGGGGAGGGGGGGGGGGAGGGGGGGGGGGGGGGGGGGGGGGGGGGGGGGGGGGGGGGGGGGGGGGGGGGGGGGGGGGGGGGCGGGGGGGGGGGCGGCGGGGGGGGGGCGGGGGGGGGGGGGGGGGGGGGGGGGGGGGGGGGGGGGCGGGGGGGGGGGGGGGGGGGGGGGGGGGGGGGGGGGGGGGGGGGGGGGGGGGGGGGGGGGGGGGGGGGGGGGGGGGGGGTGGGGGGGGGGGGGGGGGGGGGGGGGGGGGGGGGGGGGGGGGGGGGGGGGGGGGGGGGGGGGGGGGGGGGGGGGGGGGCGGGGGGGGGGGGGGGGGGGGGGGGGGGGGGGGGGGGGGGGGGGGGGGGGGGGGGGGGGCGGGGGGGGGGGGGGGGGGGGGGGGGGGGGGGGGGGGGGGGGGGGGGAGGGGGGGGGGGGGGGGGGGGGGGGGGGGGGGGGGGGGGGGGGGGGGTGGGGGGGGGGCGGGGGGGGGGTGGGGGGGGGGGGGGGGGGGGGGGGGGGGGGGGGGGGGGGGGGGGGGGGGGGGGGGGGGGGGGGGGGGGGGGGGGGGGGGGGGGGGGGGGGGGGGGGGGGGGTGGGGGGGGGGGGGGGGGGGGGGGGGGGGGGGGGGGGGGGGGGGGGGGGGGGGGGGGGGGGGGGGGGGGGGGGGGGGGGGGGTGGGGGGGGGGGGGGGGGGGGGAGGGGGGGGGGGGGGGGGGGGGGGGGGGGGGCGGGGGGGGGGGGGGGGGGGGGGAGGGGGGGGGGGGGGGGGGGGGGGGGGGGGTGGCGGCGGGGGCGGCGGGGCGGGCGGGGCGGCGGGCGGGGCGGCGGGGGCGGCGGGGGCGGGCGGGGGGCGGCGGCGGGGCGGCGGGCGGCGTGGGTGGCATGGCGGCGGAGGCGGAAAAGCCGCGTGGGTGGCGGAAGCCGCGGGGGTGGCGGAAGCCGCGGGGGTGGCGCGGGCGGTGGGCGGCGGGGTTCGCGGGTAGCGGGACAGCAGAGCCGCCGGGGGCGGCGGGGCGGGAGCGTCCGTTCAGGCGATTCGCCAACTCGCGGCGCGCCCGCCGCTGTGTGCAGAGGTGGCGGACTGTGAAAGGACGCAGGAAAGGGTGGTACATGGGCGGAAACGGGGGCGGGGCTCTCCGAAGCGCGGAGGACGCTGGAAAAATAGTCCAGGCAATTCGAGCCCTGGGGTTGGGCCGGGGCAGAACAGTCCTTTGGAGCGTGGGCAATGGCTGGGAGGCGTATGGGGGCAGGCCGAAGGACGGGAGGCGGAGCCACGACAGTGGGCGAAGGCAAGGGCGTGGGTGGAGGTAGGTTGCCGAAGCGGATTAGTAGGTGTGTGCGGGATGGGGTGGGGTGAGACGGTTTGGGACGGGGTGGGACGGGTGAGACGAGGTAAGTGGGCTGTCGTCAGGCGCGGACGCTTGTCTTCAGAACGAGAGCAAGCCCAGAGCGGGCATGCGGCCGAGGGTCGAGTCAGGGGACACAGGTGAGTGTGCAAGGTCAAAAGACGAATGCACGGGTGAGTGCATGGGTGAGAGAGAGGGAATGGGGAGGGCACGATTGAAGGCGCGGGCAAGAACAAAGACAGTGGTCATCGGCGAGGGCACTTGGCCGGCGGCATGGGCGAGGGTAGGGACGAAGGCAATGGCACGGCCGAAGGGACGAACAAGGGCGCGGGCGAGTGGACGGGCAAGGGCACGGGCTAGTGTACGAACGAGAGCACAAGCGAGGGCGGGGATTGTCGGGTACTGCGCTGAAGCGGGGCTAGGGGAATAAATTCAGGGTCTAGGTTAGTGGCGAGGACACACTGAGTGCATCGCAGCGGAGTGGAACACAGCGGAGTGGAGCGCGGCGGGGCGTAGAAATCGACGAAGCGGAGAGGAGGAATGATAGAGTGGGGAAGAGAGTTTCGAGGAGTGGCGAGGTTGGCTGCGGCGGGACAGGCTTAAGACGAGGGCGGCGAAAGCACATTGAGAACACCAAGGCACCACCAATAGCAGTGCAGAAGAGGTCATCTGAGAGACTTGGTGAGAAACGCGCTTGACCAAATGATTGTGGTTATGAAGCTTTTAAATTGAAAAAAACCAATCGAAAAAATAAGTAAAAGATGTGTATGGAGGGAACAATAACTTATATTGACAGGAAATTTATGCCTATAATTGAATATCTAATAGGCAGATAGAAAAACTCGAATATTTCCTTTAAAAAGCGGAACGTAAACTACAAAAGCACATAGAGTATGAATGATATAAGGCACAAACCGCTCTTTTTCCTCCTGAACGGTGATTGACACGAAGATGACGTTTGCACAAGCGATGGCATAGCAAAGGGGTACCTTGATGCAACATAGTAATTCATCGAAAACCGAGTACCGAGATATGTCCGGTTTATAGTACCTGTCTATTGTGCAAACCGCTCTATCGTCCGCGGTTCAGAGGCAAGGATTATTGAGACTTAGACAACTCGTGTTTTCCCCTCCATTAGAAAAATTAAATGTTCTATTAATGAAACCATTAAATACTACTACACTAATTTAGCATAGTTATTTGCTAATAACATGCCCTTTACAAGTGAATTCTTGTTATCGATAATCAGAAAGTAGAAAATATCAAAAATACATAACCTGGTTGGTTGAAAATGGTATCTGGGACTAGGACGGTTGTACGGTATACATAATCGAAAAGCTACTACTGATCTTGTGCTTAAACTCACGGTACCCACCCGCCACCTTGCCATCCATAGTTCATCGGGATGCCACCACGCGTTCGATTCATTGATTGTTTAGTGATTCTGGGCACTATCAGTCTCATTAGTCCCGTAAGTGTAATACACGTATTTTGCTCGGGAGTTGGCGGTGATCTTTCCCCTGCTGTATGACGAGATCCGCTGCCAACCTACCGACGGCTGGCGGGGTTTTCCCTACCAGGTATCTCCCATCATCTGGGCACCGCCGCATGCGGGACAAGTTCTTAGCTTCTGTCCGGTCTCCCGACATGTGTGATTGTATAATTCATGTTAGTTTGTGTGTGTGTAAGGACAAGGAAGAGGAAGATGAGATCGCGCGCGTTCCGTGGCCCATTTGTTAGGGTACTGCTCCGTCTTACTACGTAACTACAATTACACTTACGCTTGCATACAATTATGCTTGCAAAGGACAAGCGCTCACAATTGCCGCAGAACGGTGATTAAGGTTTAACTTTATGATTCTGTTTAAGTCAGAGAACTTTATACCAAAACAACTGCCTGCCTTGTATGCTCTGAATCGTATCCTGTGGCAGTTACGATAAAGTTTGCTTCTTCCCCTTCTCTTGTTTTAGACTTTAAGTATACCATTAATCAGAAGAATTCTAATTTACTCGGCAGGAAATTAAGGAAATATCTCCAAGTCGATAAGGACATGGCGAAAATTGTTGGTGCTTATTTTTGTATTTGGAACCATGCATTCTCGTCGTATCTTGCCGGCCAAGATGGCTGGATATTACCATTTTAAAATTCCCCAAGCATATCGCAACATTCATTCCATGGGCGCGGTTATTCACCATGGTTACTTGCTTTGTTATTCAGCAGGCTGAAACAGTACTAATCGTTCGATGAGATACTATCAAACAGACCTTCAGGAAACCGTATGCTCGAGGATCTATCTGTAGGCTACCAAGACTAATTTACTAGTGTCCTTCACCGCTGGTCATTCTAATGGTCACCAAAGCTATTGAATTTCTACACTAGCTTGGTGATTAAAACATCGCATTAATGCCATGATAATAGTAACAATGTATTCAATATTTTTAATACTTATAGTGCATATTGTGTAGCATATGTTACATATTTTTACAGCACTTAAATTCGGGCTCAATACATATATAGAACATGATTTTTTGGTGCCTCAATTATTTTGCCGTTGCTCTTCTGGAGATACTCATTTCATTAAGTATCTACATAAGATCCTAGGTTAGAAGACATTGTATACACATGACCTACGGGCACCGCGGCTCTGTGCGATTCTCTTCCTACCAGACTCATATGGAACTAACAGTGAGAAACGGGTGATAGGGGCAACGGAGCAGCATACAACGAAAGATGTTGCGACATTTGAATCGATACGATATTTAATACCGATATTTGCTACTAAGTATTGATACTTTGATAGTATCGATCCTGTGTAAATATCGATTGATACCCTCATGAGATTTTATGTAAGAAAATAAGGCAGTTTAATTCTTTAAATCACATTTTCAACAAACTAAAAATGCTCATAATGTTTGTTTTTTCTTCCATACACATCTTTAGTTTATTAATGAAAATAAGCAGAAAATGTCCATTATTTCTAAATGAAGTAGTCATATAAAGGGCCAGAACGAGAAGGATCACGCCTGAACTTCTATCACATCTGCAACTACGGGTTTATCACACGTTGGTACTGGAGGTTTAGTATTCCTATAATCATATTTCCGATTCAACAGAATCGCTACGAATACAAGGAATATCGGAAACAGAAGAATGGATTCTCTAACCGCTTACAAAATGGACCGTGTATCGGTAACTAAAGAATGGATTCAGCCGGCGTCGCATGCGGAATTCTTTAACTGCACTCCGTGAAGTCACGGAAGTTAAGCAATTTGAGACTTCGCGGGCTCCTGGCCGGATGACCGTTTGGAAATCTCGGGATCCTATTGTAACGAACCCCTGGCCGAAGGTATAAAAGGCAGTGACAGACTACGACTGGCGATGACTGAATAGATTAAGAAAGGATTACTCCAGTACGTTACGCGCTCAACGCCCCTAATGTGTTACATAGGCGCAACAAACATCTAGAAAATCGCAAAACCCCCCCCAGGATCGGTGCCCATGGGTAATAATTTCCTCTCCCTCCACCAGGTGTGCCCCTTGTGCGTTCCCTGGAGCTATTTCCGGCGCATGGTGCCAAAAGAAATTTTTCCTCGACGTAAACGCCTCTTTGTCATGGAGTGGTGTGTGTCTGCGGCGAGAGATAACAGCTGTCGCAAAAAAGGTCGTCCGTTATCTGCTTCGCCTTTATGCCGCCGCTGAATGGGCCGTCGCGTTGGGAATACGTGAAAATGTGCGGCACGTCGTAAAGGTATGGAAAGAAGTTCCTCTTAGGGTGTTGTATGCACATATTTAATTGTGTCACTTGCTTACTTGATACGCAATTTGACCTGTACTCAGATGAAGTCGTGACTAAATCTTCAATTCATTAATTTCGTTAATTCGTACCAAATTAAAAGTGTTACATTCTGGATAGCGTTACTAACTATCACGAATGCATTAGAAAAAACAATTACTTTGTTTTCGCTTTTTACAACTACATGTCTTCACCATCGTTAGGGTATTGAGCGCATACACATTTGGACTATTTTTTGTTAAACTTCGTATTTTCTCTCGTTTCGTAGCAGTCATTGGCTTTTATTCCTTCATCCAAGGGCTCGGCGCCGTTAGAAACCGAGGTTACGAGACAGTCATCCAAGAATCCGAGGTGTCTCTAGTTGCTTAACATTCCGTGGCTTCACGGGGCTTTGTTAAGCAATTCGGCGAACGACGCCGGCCAAACTAAATTTCATTTTGTTTAGAATGAATAAACGAGCAAAAGCGAAACATCATATGAAATAATTATAAGTAATAAAATATTACTCTGGTTTTATTGGTAGTTCATACCTCAATTTCCATTACATTTATAGTTCACACGAGTGCTTCATGGTTCACTTCGTTTAACGGATCACTTTCCCATACATCAAACAACATACAAATGTAAAATTAAAGCAGTATACAAGCTGTAAGCCGCAACAAGCCTCGAGGCGTGAGATTAATTTGTACCTCTAACGCGCTTCTCTGAGTGAAATGTTCACTCCCAGTGGAAACATAACTTTTTGTTTTTCCCACTGTAACTGAATTCACAGGTCCACGCCAGTGGAGATTTACCTCCTTCCACTACGGTTTAAAATGGCGAAACTCACCAATTAGTAGCTACCAGCAGTGTATTTTACATGCGTAGTTCCATTCAAAGTTATGTATCAATTTACTCAAATGTATAATAATTATTTACAAATATACATTGTGAGAAATGACAGCTGTTCTACCAGTACATCACCACTACCACCTCCCATTAAGTTCTGTAATTGCTGATGGATCAGAAGTGTTTTTTATCTTGTCGGTTCTCAGAAATCTCTTGTTTTTTTTTTAAATTACTTATGTTCTGACCAAGATTACAAAGTTTAGTTTATGTCAACTTTACATTTCCTTTTCTGGCTTACAATCTAACTTAATCTATTTAACTACTAACACTAATTTACATCTGACAACGGGTCTCACAAAGGTCTCACTGTTTTTTATTCGAGTTTGACTTATTGTATATTTACCCAGTTTGACATTTCTGCTTTGGTTGATTAATTGCAGGTTCGAGTAAAAGTTATTGGAAAGATATGCAATATGGTGAGAAATTGGTTTGATGTTTAATTCGGTGTGAAGTCGCGTGTTGGAGTTGAACCAGGGAGCTTTGGTGATGGATCTTAAGAACACGTTTTGGATGACTTGCAATTTTTGAATGTTATATTTGGCAACATTTGTCTATATTGGGCAGACGAACGGGAGGAGGGATCTGATTTTTGATTTATATAAGGTTGTGTTTAAAAACAGTTCAGTTGTTTTATATATGAGAGGTTTCATTTGAAGAATTTTAATTTCGCTTGCTGAACTTTGTTGCTTATGTGAGTTCTCCAGTTGAGGGTGGTGTCCAGATGTAGTTCTATTTAACAGCCTTATTATTTGGAGTCGATGGTTTTATATAATTATGTATTTTATATAATTATGAGCTTGCCCCGGCTCTGGGGCGGTACCCTTCTGAGAGGAGATACCTGGGGAGGAAATTTCACCGCAAGTCGACATGTAGGTGGGAGGCGAAGAATCTCACCATTCATTGAGGGAGTTACTCCGTCACCTTTCGCAATAAAACATTCACTACACTAACGGAACTTCTGGCCGTGGCACTTGTCATGTCCTGAAATAAAAATCACCCATTTGAAAATGTAACGATCCTCACTTACAGGCAGAGCGCAAGGATTTCCCGGGCGTAAATACATTCCGTTGTTAATCGGCGCTCACCGAACGCGCGCAGCGAAGCCGCCCCGAAGCTTTCGCCTTATCCCGTCATCTCGTCGCCCGCCCCGCCCCCCCGTCCCCACTCCCCGTCGCCTCTCTCCGTCTCGCCTTCTACCTCGCCTCAGCTTCGCCTCAAGTTCGCCCCGCCCGCACCCCGCTCTGGCTCTCCCCTTCGCCCGACCTGTCGTCCGCTCCGCCCCACCCACGCCACGCTCCCGCCTTGCCCCCTTCCCGCTTCTCCCAACACTTATCCACCCGCCTTCACTTCCATCCGGCCCCTCCCTTCCCTCCTGTCCCTCACTTCCCTCCGCCCTCTCCCTTTCCCTCCTTCCCTCCGCCCCTCCCTTAACTTCACCCCTCCCTTCCCTCCGCCACCTCTCCCCCCGCCCTTCCCTTCCCCGTCCCGCCATCACAATCGCCCCGTCATCACATCCGCTCCGTCACATCACCGCCTCCACTCTGCCTTGTTTTCGCTGTCCATCACCCACCCCCTCCTCGCCACCTCCCACCACCTCTTCTTCTGCTTTACGGACCCACCCAATCTTACACCACCTCGCTCCTCCTGCCTCCTCCCGTCACCTTATCCGTCGCCTCACCACAACCGTTACTACGTCGTACACTAACCCCCTCCGTTCGACTTCCACTCGCGTTCCGCCCTCTCCCCCGCTCTTCCCAAACAGACACCCCTCCTCCCCCGCGGCCGCCCGCCCCTCCGCGTCGCTCAGCAAAAGAGTCCCCAGCTTGTTAGCATTTCCGCTGCGCAACTGAGCATGCTTGCGGCAGTGCGGGCAAAAAAAACAGTGCGTGCGCCCCGCTCCGGCCGGAGACCCTGGGCACGTTCATTCTGGCGGGGGAAGCGCTGCGGCGCGCGGGCGGCGCGGGGGAGGGAGTCGGGCTTCTTGCCGTCTCCCTCGGGGTTGCGTGGGCGCGTGCGGGTCGCCGGGCGCGCGCGGGGCGAGGGCGGGGCGGGCGAACGAGATGACGGGATAAGGCGAAAAGCTTCGGGCGCGCTGCTTCGCTCGCGCGTTCGGGAGCGCCGATTAACAACGGAATGTAATTTACGCCCGGGGGAAAAAAAAATCCTTGCGCTCTGCCTGTAAAGGAGCGCATCGTTACATTTTCAAAATGGGTGATTTTTTATTTCAGGACATGATAAGTTGCCACGGCCAGAAGTTCGCTTAGTGTATTGAATGTTTTATTGCGAAAGTGACGGAGTAACTCCCTCGCTGAATGGTGGAGATTCTTCGCCTCCCACCTACAGTGTCGACTTTGCTGAAATTTCCTCCCCAGTAATCTCCTCTCAGAAGGGTACCGCCCCAGAGCCGGGGCAAGCTCATTAATTATATAACTACATAATTATATATAAACCATGCGACTCCAATAATAGCTGTTAAATAGAACTACATTCTGGACACCCAACCCTCAACTGGAGAACTCACATAAGCCAAACAAAGTTCAGCAAGCGAAATTAAAATTCTTCAAATGAAACCTCTGCAATATATAAAACAACTGAACTGTTTTTAAACACAACCTTATATAAATCAAAAATCAGATCCCTCCTCCCGTTCGTTCGCCCAATATAGACAAATGTTTGCCAAATATAACATTCAAAAATTGCAAGTCATCCCAAAAACGTGTTCTTAAGATCCATCACCAAAGCTCCCTGGTTTCAACTCCAACACAGCGACTTCACCACCGAATTAAACATTCAAAACATTTTTAGCTCACCATATTGCTATATCTTTCCATATAACTTTTAGGCTGCACTGCAATTAATCAAACCAAAGCAGAAATGTTCAAACTGGGTAAATTATACAATTAGTCAAACTCGAATAAAAAACAGTGAGACCTTTTGAGACCCGTTGTCAGATGTAAATTACGTGTTAGTAGTTAAATAGAGTAATTTAGAATTGTAAGCCAAGAAAAAGCAAAAGTAAAGTTGACATAAACTAAACTTTGTAATCTTGTCAGACATATAATTGAAAAAAAACAAGAGATTTCTGAGAAACCACAAGATAAAAAACCACTTTGATCCATCAGCAATTACAGAACTTAATGGGAGGTGGTAGTGGTGATGTACTGGTAGAAACAGCTTGTCATTTCTCACAATGTATATTTGTAAATAATTATTATACATGTGAGAAATTGATACATACTTTGAATGGAACTACGCATGAAAATACAACTGCTGGTTAGCTGCTAATCGGTGAGTTTCGCCATTTTAAATCGTAGTGGAAGGAGGGTAAATCTCCCACTGGCGTGGACCTGTGAATTCAGTTACAGTGGGAAAACAAAAGTTTAATGTTTTCCACTGGGTGAACATTTCACTTCAGAGAAGCGGTTAGAGGTACAAATTTAATCTCACGCCTCCGAGGCTTGTGCGGCTTTACCAGCTTTTTACTGCTTTAATAATTTTACATTTGTATGTTTGTTGATGTATGGGAAAGTGATCCGTTAAACGAAGTGAACATGAAGCAACTCGTTGAAACTATAAATGTAATGGGAAATTGAGAGTATGAAACTACCAATAACCAGAGCTAATATTTTATTACTTATAATTATTTCATATGATGTTTTGCTTTTGCTCGTTATTCATTCTAACAAAATGAAAATTTAGTTTGGCCGGCCGTCCGTTCGCCGAATTGCTTAACAAAGCCCCGTGATGCCAACGGAATGTTAAGCAACTGAGACACCGTCGGATTCGTTGGGATGACATGTCTCGTTAACCTCGGTTTCTAAAGCGCCCGAGCCCTTGGATGAAGGAAATAAAAGCGCATGACTGCTAACGAAACGACGAGAATACGAAAGTTTAACAAAAAATAGTCCCAAATGTGTCATGCCGCTCCAATACCCTAACGAATGGGTGAAGACATTGTAGTTGTAAAAAGCGAAAAACAAAGATAATTTTTTTTTTAATGCATTCGTGATAGTTAGTAACGCTAATCCAGAATGTAACACTTTTAATTTGGTACGAATTAAGCGAAATTAATGAATTGAAGATTTAGTCACGACTTCATCTGAGTACAGGTCAATTGCGAATCAAGTTAAGCAAGTGACAGCAATTAAATATGTGCATTACAACACCCCTAAGAGGAACTTCTTCCAATACCTTTACGACGTGCCGCACATTTTCACGTATTCCCAAACGCGACGGCCCATCAGCGGGCGGCATAAAGCGAAGCAGAGATAACGGACGACCTTTTTTGCGACAGCTTGTTATCTCTCGCCGAGACACCACACACTCCATGAACAAAGAGGCGTTTACGGGCGAGGAAAAATTCTTTTGGCACCATGCGCCGTGAAATAGCTCCGGGAACGCACAAGGGGCACACCTGGTGGAGGGAGAGGAAATTATTACCCCATGGGCACCGATCCTGGGGGGGTTTTGCGATTTTCTAGATGTTTGTTGCGGCCTATGTAACACATTAGGGCGTTGAGCGCGTAACGTACTGGAGTAATCCTTTCTTAATCTATATCAGTCACTCGCCAAGTTCGGTAGTCTGTCAGCTGCCTTTTATACCTTCGGCCAGGGGTTCGTTACAAATAGGTCCCGAGATTTTCAAACGGTGCATCCGGCCAGGAGCCCCGAAGTCTCAAATTGCCTTAACTTCCCGTGACTTCAACGGAGTGCAGTTAAAGAAATTCCGCATGCGAACGCCGGCCTGGAATCCATTCTTTAGTTTACCGATTACACGGTCCATATTTGTAAGCGGTTAGAGAATCCATTCTTCTGTTTCCGATATATCCTATGTATTTCGTAGAGCGATTCTGTTGAATCGGAAAATATGATTATAGGAATACTAAACCTCCAGTACCAACGTGTGATAAACGCCGTAGTTGGCGATGGTGTAGAAGTTCAGGCGTGGTCCTTCTCGTTCTGGCCGCTTTATATATACTTCATTAGAATAATGGACATTTTCTGCCTTATTTTCATTAATAAACTAAAGATGTGTATGGAAGAAAAAACAAACATTATGAGCAATTTTTAGTTTGTTGAAAATGTTGATTTAAAAAATAAACCTGCCTTATTTTCTTACATAAAATCTCATGAGGGTATAATCGATATTTACACAGATCGATACTATCAAAGTACATATACTAGTAGCAAATATCGGTAATTAAAATATCGTATCGATTCAAATGTCCGCAAACATCTTTCGTTGTAATGGCTGCTCCGTTTTGCCCCTAATCACCGTTTCTCTCACTGTTAGTTCCATATGAGTCTGGTAGGAGGAGAATGCGCACAGTCGGGTGCCCGTGGTCATTGTATACAGATGTCCTTCTAACTTAGGATCTTATGTAGATACTTAATGAAATGAGTATCTCCAGAAGGCAACGGCAAAATTAATTGAAGGCACCAAAATCATGTTCTATATATGTATTGAGCCCGGAATTTAAGTGCTGTAAAAAATGTAACATATGCTACACAATATTGCCTTATAAGTATTTAAAAATATTTGAATACATTGTTTTACTATTATCATGGCTTAATGCGATGTTTAATCACCAAGCTAGTGTAGAATTCAATAGCTTTGGGTGAACCATTAGAAATGAAGCTGGTGAAGGACATAGTAAATTAGTCTTGGTAGCCTAACAGATAGATCCTCGAGCATTTTACGGTTTCCTGAAAGGTTCTGTTTGATAGTATCCTATCGAACGATTAAGTACGTTTCAGCCTGCTGAATAAAAAGCCAAGTAAACCATAGGTGAAATAACCCGCCGCCCATGGAATGAATGTTGCGTATATTGCTTGTGGGAATTTTTAAAATGGTAATATCCAGCCATCCTTGGCCGGCAAGTATACGACGAGAATGCATGGTTCGCAAATACAAATAAAGCAAACAATTTTCGCCATGTCCTTATCGGGGAACTTGGAGTATATTTCCTTAATTTCCTGCCGAGGTAAATTTAGAATTCTTCTGATTATTGGTATACCTTAAAGTCTAAAAACAAGAGAAGGGGAAGAAGAAACTTTAATCGTAAACTACGCACAGGTACGAATTCAGAGCATACAAGGCAGGCCAGTTGTTTTGGTATAAAGTTGCTCTGACTTAAACAGAAATCAATAAAGTTAAACCTTAATCACCGTTCTGGCAGGCAATTGTGAGCGCTTGTCCTTTGCAAGCATAATTGTATGCAAGCGTAGTGTAATTGTTATGTTACGTAGTAAGACGGAGCAGTAACCGCCTAACAACGGGCCACGGAACGCGCCGCGATCTCATCTTCCTCTTCCTTGTCCTTACACACACACACCACTAACATGAATTATACAATCACCACATGTCGGGAGAACCGGTCAGAAGCTAAGAACTTTCTGTTCCGCTTGCGGCGGTGCCCAGATGAATGGGAGAATACTGGTAGGGAAAACCCCGCCAGCGCGTCCGTAGGTTGGCTAAGCGGAATCTCGTCCATACAGCAGGGAAGAATACCGCCAACTCCCGAGCAAAATACGTGTATTACAACTTACGGGCTAATGAAGACTGATAGTGGCCCAAATCACCTAAACCAATCAATGAATCGAACGCGTGGTGGCATCCCGATGTAACTAGGGAATGGCAAGATGGCGGGTGGGTACCGTGAGTTTAAGCACAAGATCAGTAGTAGCTTTTCGATTATGTTATACCGACAACCGTCCTATCGCAGATAACCATTTTCAACCAACCAGGTTATGTATTTTTGATATTTTCTACTTTCTGATTATCCGATAACAAGAATTCACTTGTAAAAGGGCAATGTTAATTAGCAAAATAACTATGCTAAATTAGTGTAAGTAGTATTTAATGGTTTCATTAGTAGAACATTTAATTTTTAATGGAGGGGAAAACAGCGAGTTGTCTAAGTCTCAATAATCCTTGCTCTGAACCGCGGACGATAGAGCGGTTTGCACAATATGACAGGGGTACTATAAACGGACATATCTCGGTACTCGGTTTTCGATGAAATTACTAATGTTGCATTCAAGGTACCCTTTTGGCTATGCCATCGCTTGTGCAAAACGTCATCTTCGTGTCAATCACGTTCAGGAGGAAAAAAGAGCGGTTTGGTGCTATATCATTTATACTGTATGTGCTTTGTAGTTTTACGGTTCCGATTTTTTAAAGGAAATATTCCGAGTTTTTTCTATCTGCCTATTACAAAATTTCAATTATAGGAATAAATTTCCTGTCAAATATAAGTTTTATTGTTCCCGTCCATACACATCTTTAACTTATTTTTTCGATTGGTTTCTTTTCAATTTAAAACGGCTTCATAAAACCACAATCATTTGTCAAGCGCGTTTCTCACCAAAGTCTATCAGATACCTCTTCTTGCACTGCTATTGGTGGTGCCCTTGGTGTTCCTGCAAATGTGCTTTCGCCGCCGTCGTCTTAAAGCCTGTCCGCACGCAGCCAACCCTTCGGCCACTTACTCGAAACTCTCTTCCCCACTCTCAATTCATTCCTCCTTCTCCGCTTCGTCGATTTTCTACGCCCCGCCGCGCTCCACTCCGCTGTTTTCCCACTGCCGCTGCGATGCCACTCAAGTGTGTCCCTCGCCACTAACACTAGACACTGAATTTATTCCCTAGCCCCGCTTCAGCGCAGTACCTCGACCAATCTCCGCCTCGCTTTGGTGCTCGTGCGTTCGTACACTAGCCCGTGCCGCTTGCCCGCCACTCGCCCCGCGCCCTTGTTCCTCCCCTTCGGGCGTGCCAATTGCCCTTCGTCCCTACCCTCGCCCATGCCGCCGGCCAAGTGCCCTCGCCGTGACCCACTGTCCTTTGTTCATTGCCCTGCGCCTCAATGCGTGCCCTCCCCATTCCTCTCTCTCACCCATGCACTCACCCGTGGCATTCGTCTTTGACCTTTGCACACTCACCTGTGTCCCCTGACTCGACCCTGCGGCCGCATGGCCCGCTCTGGCTTTGCTCTCGTTCTGAAGACAACGCGTCCGCGCCTAGACGACAGCCCAACTTACCTCGTCGTCAACCGCAGTCCCACCGCGCCGTCCAACGTCTCACCCCACCCCATCCCGCACACACCTACTAATCCGCTTCGGCAACCTACCCTCCACCCACGCCCTTGCCTTCGCCCACTGTCGGTGGCTCGCCGCCTCCCGTCCTTCGGCCTGCCCCCATAACGCCTCCCAGCCTATTGCCACGCTCCAAAGACTGTTCTGCCCCGGCCCAACCCCAGGGCTGCGATTGCCTGGACTATTTTTTCCAGCGTCCTGCCGCGCTTCGGAGAGCCCCGCCCCCGTTTCCGCCCATGTACCACCGCTTTCCCTGCGTCCTTTCACAGTCCGCCCACGCGCTCTTGCACACAGCGGCGGGGCGCCGCGAGTGGCGAATCGCCTGAACGGACGCTCCCGCCCCCGCCGCCCCGCGGCGGCTCTGCTGTGCCCGCTACGCCGCGAACCCCGTCCGCCACCGCCCGCGCCCACCGCCCGCGGCTTCCGCCACCCCCGCGGCTTCCGCCACCCCACGCGGCTTTTCCGCCTCCGCCGCCATGCCACCCACGCCGCCCGCCGCCCGCCGCCGCCCCCGCCCGCCCCCGCCGCCCCCGCCGCCCGCCGCCGCCCCTGCCCGCCCCCGCCGCCCCCGCCGCCACCCCCCCCCCCCCCCCCCCCCCCCCCCCCTCCCCCCCCCCCCCCCCCCCCCCGCCCCCCCCCCCCCCCCCCCCCCCCCCCCCCTCCCCCCCCCCCCCCCCCCCCCACCCCCCCCCCCCCCCCCCCCCCCCCCCCCCCCCCCCCCCCCCCCCCCCCCCCCCCCCCCCCCCCCCCCCCCCCCCCCCCCCACCCCCCCCCCCCCCCCCCCCCCCCCCCCCCCCCCCCCCCCCCCCCCCCCCCCCCCCCCCCCCCCCCCCCCCCCCCCCCCCCCCCCCCCCCCCCCCCCCCCCACCCCCCCCCCGCCCCCCCCCCACCCCCCCCCCCCCCCCCCCCCCCCCCCCCCCCCCCCCCCCCCCCCCTCCCCCCCCCCCCCCCCCCCCCCCCCCCCCCCCCCCCCCCCCCCCCCGCCCCCCCCCCCCCCCCCCCCCCCCCCCCCCCCCCCCCCCCCCCCCCCCCCCCCCCCCCGCCCCCCCCCCCCCCCCCCCCCCCCCCCCCCCCCCCCCCCCCCCCCCCCCCCCCCCCCCCCCCCCCCCCCCCCCCCCCACCCCCCCCCCCCCCCCCCCCCCCCCCCCCCCCCCCCCCCCCCCCCCCCCCCCCCCCCCCCCCCCCCCCCCCCCCCCCCGCCCCCCCCCCCCCCCCCCCCCCCCCCCCCCCCCCCCCGCCCCCCCCCCGCCGCCCCCCCCCCCGCCCCCCCCCCCCCCCCCCCCCCCCCCCCCCCCCCCCCCCCCCCCCCCCCCCCCCCCCCCCCCCTCCCCCCCCCCCTCCCCCCCCCCCCCCCCCCCCCCCCCCCCCCCCCCCCCCCCCCCCCCCCCCCCCCCCCCCGCCCCCCCCCCCCCCCCCCCCCCCCCCCCCCCCCCCCCCCCCCCCCCCCCCCCCCCCCCCCCCCCCCCCCCCCCCCCCCCCCCCCCCCCCCCCCCCCCCCCCCCCCCCCGCCCCCCCCCCCCCCCCCCCCCCCCCCCCCCCCCCCCCCCCCCCCCCCCCCCCCCCCCCCCCCCCCCCCCCCCCCCCCCCCCCCCCCCCCCCCCCCCCCCCCCCCCCCCCGCCCCCCCCCCCCTCCCCCCGCCCCCCCCCCCCCCCCCCCCCCCCCCCCCCCCCCCCCCCCCCCCCCCCCGGCCCCCCCCGCCACCCCCCCCCCCCCCCCCCCCCCCCCCCCCCCCCCCCCCCCCCCCCCTCCCCCCCCCCCCCCCCAACCCCCCCCCCCCCCCCCCCCCCCCACCCCCCCCCCCCCCCCCCCCCCCCCCTCCCCCCCCCCCCCCCCCCCGCCCCCCCCCGCCCTCCCCCCCCCCCCCCCCCCCCCCCCCCCCCCCCCCCCCCCGCCCCCCCCGACCCCGCCCCCCCCCCCCCCCCCCCCCCCCCCCCCCCCCGCCCCCCCCCCCCCCCCCCCCCCCCCCCCCCCCCCCCCCCCCACCCCCCCCCCCCCCCCCCCCCCCCCCCCCCCCCCCCCCCCCCCCCCCCCCCCCCCCCCTCCCCCCCCCCCTCCCCACCCCCCCCCCCCCCCCCGCCCCCACCCCCCCCCCCCCCTCCCCCCCCCCCCCCCCCCCCCCCCCCCCCCCCCCGCCCCCCCCCCCCCCCCCCCCCCCCCCCCCCCCCCCCCCCCCCCCCCCCCCCCCCCCCCCCCCCCCCCCCCGCCCCCCCCCCCCCCCCCCCCCCCCCTCCCCCCCCACCCCCCCCGCCCCCCCCCCCCCCCCCCCCCCCCCCCCCCCCCCCCCCCCCCCCGCCCCCCCCCCCCCCCCCCCCCCCCCCCCCCCCCCCCCCCCCCCCCCCCCGCCCCCCCCACCCCCCCCCCCCCCCCCCCCCCCCCCCCCCCCCCCCCCCCCCCCCCCCCCCCCCCCCCCCCCCCCCGCCGGCCCCCGCGCCCCCGCCGCCCCGCGCCGCAGACAAGCGATGAGATTCTGAGCGCGCGTTCGGGAGGCGGCGTGACGTGCCAAGCAGCGAAGCGGGCGCGTCTCAGCACTTTTTCGCTCGCTGCGCTTCAAGGGCGGTGATTGGCGTGGGGGGGGGGGTGCATCCCCCGCGCCGCTGCCCACCCTCCCGCGTCGCTCACCGCATCCACAAGACGCTGCTCAACAAGCTGGAAGTGGCAGGACGCGCGGCCAGACCTCCAGGCACCTCAACCGCCAGAACAGCCGGCGTTGCTCTCCCCCGCCTGGGTTAATCCCCACCGTCCTCTCCTTCGGCGCACCGTTGCCCTCTGGGAGTCTGCCCCTCCTGCACCGGAGGAAATGAGGCTATGTGACGTTGGGGCTCGCCCTCTTGCTGTGTTTCCGGGTTGTATTCCTCGTTTTCACGTTTTTACATGGTGCAGACGGAGCGCTGTGGTCTGTTTACGCGAAGTCATGCGCCGAATGAAATGAGAATTGCACAGTCTGCTGTAAATACGGAGCGATTAAGATTTGATATAGGGGATACAGGGCGCGGCAAAGTAGAAGCGTGCAAGAATATAGAAATTTTGTTGTAGATAGAAGAATATAGAAAAATGTTCCGTGCCATTTGTTTATAACGAATAATTGATGACAATCATATTGTAACTGCTTGTGCTGTCTTAAGGTTCTTTCTAAGGTGCTGATAACCTTTTTTCTTTTCTTTCCGCGGTAAATAGTTTCACATACATTATATTAATGTGCGCCGAGAACGCCACTCTTGCCTGCCAAAATGGTGATCTGATTTTTCCCGCCCAGGACTTCCAAACTACAAAAACAAAGCAAGCACTTTTTTTCGCGCGGGACTGCGTGCAGCAGCTGCTAGTACATCGACACTATTCGTGTACGGGCCCCTCAACTCGGGCACCTCGGATGTGTTGTTTCACAGGCGCTCACTTTCAAAACAACAGTAGTTCCTAATTCTGCCGTCCCTGCAAATGTAATAGTGAAACGAATAAATACCTACACGGTGCTAAGAGACACCCCGGAAATATTGAACTGCATTATGTTTAATACTGCGTAGCGGAAATCGGGAAGGCAATTTGGATTTTATCGCATATACATGTGCTCCGTTATCCATTTAATACATAAATATTTTAAGTGCGATGATCTGCTACAAGGTCCTGGTAAAATTGTGTTTTGAATGTGTATTGCGAAATGATCGACCAGGTTTGCATGAAGATTGTTCAGTTTTGGCAGATTGAATGTTCAGTTCGAGATACTGAAAAACGGTTGTATTTTTCCACTTTTCTGCGACTGCATTTTTGACACAAGCTCAGGCAAAATGTTATCAGCATTTAGGGTTGTTCTAAAAAGGTTACCATTCGGTGTCAAAGTTCGTAAAAAGTATGTGCCTTATGACTTTTATTCTGTTCCGAAGTCTTTCTGTATGAGGTGAGAGTGTGTTACTCATCAAAAAGGTTGACGATTGGATATATGCACCTCATCTATTGGTTATTTATTGTTTTTCATGGTGAGACTTCTCCAGTTT
>BOPP01000303.1:61835-72930 GCA_017312745.1 Gryllus bimaculatus | reverse complement strand
CAGTAGTGCCCGTCTACATAATTCGTCGGGAAACACCAGCACTCAAAAAGTGATATTCATTGATTTTTTAAAGTGGCATTGTAACGGCTTATTGGTTCAGCATTCAACCTGATGTCACTGGGGGGTCTCTGACAGGTTTTGAGTCCGATGGTGACCGTTATTCCACATTAGCTAGTCATATATTCACCCACGGACTGAAAGGGAATTCTAGCCCCCTGCGACTCTGATCGGTAGTTTTCGTTGTTTCACCATCAGGCGAATGCCGAAGCAAGACCCTAACAAATAGACCACTCGATCATTCCTTGTTCTAACCTCACCTCTTACACACACACACACACACACACACACACACACACCAACACAACATAACTGATTGGGAGAAACCCCGCCTACCTGTAACCGCCCATTCGTAATTTAATCAGTTAAGATAACGGGAGTTGACATGATAAATAATAATTCTGATAAATTACGATAAAATCTGCCAATTATGATAATTTTGAACGAATTCGAAGGGAAGCATTGTGTTTATTTTCGTAACATTTACCGAACATTCAACAAACATTCGGATGTGTTTGTTTTACAACTCAACGTCTTGGAAACGTCAAAGTTTGCTTCGGCTGCGCTGCAGTTATTGACGCGAAGACGTCCAGGGTTATTCAGTGAAGGAGTTGATAGGAAGTCTGATTAAGAGCGAAAAGCACACTTGCCTGAAGGTCGAGGACGATAAATCGATATTTACAGTCCCAGTATTTGTAAGAACATGTCTGTCCTACGAAGAACGCCTTTCTTGCTAGAAATTAGGACCATCATAGAGAAATAACTCGAGTTATTCGACCAAAGGATTCAACTCGAATGAACTTCGAACTAGAAGTCCAAAATATAAAGATAAAATTGCGATAAGTCTTTTTTAATAACTATCTAAAAGACCAAAGGATATTATATTCTCATAATTGAAAGACAACGAACATTTAGATAAATTTTAATTTTGGTACAGCACACAAACTTTCTTCTTTATGGGCGCGTGTTCAAAATGAATAGCTAGGTGACTAACAAATGGTTCCCTAGCTCCCCATATGCCAAATACTTCTTTGAATTTTTTTGATGTTGAAAGAAAAAAAATGAGCATGTTAGAGATAAACGAATCCGTCGATTGTAAATTCCTTCGCCTCTTAATTTCCATTCTTTTGTTAGGTGCAGTGACAAGAGTATTTCACATTCATTTTGTTTTTTTGAAATCTTAATTACTATTGTAATTATTACTTATTAGGGTTTACATGTTTTTATATCTTCTACTCATTTCCGCTTCTTTTGATGTCATCGAATTAATACTTCGTATCACGATCTGACCGTCTATTGCTCTCGTTATTAAATGTCACTAAACCCAGAGGCAGACCTTAGCAGCAAAGAGTTATACTTTTAATATCCATCAAAGAAATACAGGGGCACCCTCGGAGCAACAAATTTCTCCTCATACTGCACCTAAGAACAGAACCGCCGGCGGGAAGGTCCGAGTCTTGAAGACGAACACGTAAAATATGCTCCGCCGTGACTCCGGTCTCGCGCTCAACTCTCCCTCCGGCCCAGCCCCCGCCCGCGATCTTGTCCCCGTCCCCACTCCCCGTCGCCTCTCTCCGTCTCGCCTTCTACTCGCCTCAGCTTCGCCTCAAGTTCGCCCCGCCCGCACCCCGCTCTGCCTCTCCCCTTCGCCGACCTGTCGTCCGCTCCGCCCCACCCAACGCACGCTCCCGCCTTGCCCCCTTCCCGCTTCTTCCCAACACTTATCCCCCGCCTTCACTTCCATCCGGCCCCTCCCTTCCCTCCCGTCCCTCCCTTCCCTCCGCCCTCCCTTTCCCTCCTTCCCTCCGCCCCTCCCTTAACTTCACCCCCTCCCTTCCCTCCGCCACCTCTCCCCCCGCCCTTCCCTTCCCCGTCCCGCCATCACAATCGCCCCGATCACATCCGCTCCGTCACATCACCGCCTCCACTCTGCCTTGTTTTCGCTGACCATCACCCACCCCTCCTCGGCCACCTCCCACCACCTCTTTTCTTTGCGTTACGCACCAGCCCAATCTTACACCACCTCGCTCCTCCTGCCTCCTCCGTCACCTTTATCCGTCGCCTCACCACAACCGTTGACTACGTCGTACACTAACCCCCTCCGTTCGACTTCCACTCGCGTTCCGCCCTCTCCCCCCGCATCTTCCCCAACAGGACACCTCCTCCCGCGCGCGGCCGCCCGCCTCCCGTCGCTCAGCAAAAGAGTGTCCCCAGCTTGTTAGCATTTCCGCTGCGCAAACTGAGTTCATGCTTGGCGCAGTTGGCGGGCAAAAAAAAACAGTGCGTGCGCCCCGCCCACGGCCGGAGACCCTGGCACGTTCATTCTGGCGGGGGAAGCGCTGCGGGCGCGGCGCGGCGCGCGGGGAGGGAGTCGGGCTTCTTGCGTCTCCCTCGGGGTTGCGTGGGCGCGTGCGGGTCCGCCGGGCGCCGCGCGGGGCGACAAGATCGCGGGGCGGGGGCTGGGCCGGAGGGAGAGTTGAGCGCGAGACCGGAGTCACGGGCGGAGCATATTACGTGTTCGTCTTCAGACACGGACCTTCCCGCCGGCGTTCTGTTCTTAGGTGCAGTATGAGGAGAAATTTGTTGCTCGAGGTGCCCCTGTATTTCTTTGATGGATATTAAAAGTATAACTCTTTTGCTGCTAAGTCTGCCTCGTGGGTTTAGTGACATTTTAATAACGAGAGCATAGACGTCAGATCGTGATACGAAGTATTAATTCGATGACATCAAAAGAAGCGGAAATGAGTAGAAGATATAAAAACATGTAACACCTAATAAGTAATAATTACAATAGTATTAAGATTTCAAAAAACAAAATGAATGTGAAAATACTCTTGTCACTGCCACCTAACAAAGTATGGAAATTAAGAGCGAAGGAATTTACAATCGACGGATTCGTTTATCTCTAACATGCTCATTTATTTCTTCAACATCAAAAAAATTCAAAAGAAGTATTTGGCATATGGGGAGCTAGGGAACCATTTGTAGTCACAACTAGCTATTCATTTTGAACACGCGCCCATAAAGAAGAAAGTTTGTGTGCTGTACCAAAATTAAAATTTATCTAAATGTTCGTTGTCTTTGAATTATGAGAATATAATATCCTTTGGTCTTTTAGATAGTTATTAAAAAAAGACCTTATCGCAATTTTATCTTTATATTTTGGACTTCTAGTTCGAAGTTCATTCGAGTTGAATCCTTTGGTCGAATAACTCGAGTTATTTCTCTATGATGGTCTAATTTCTAGCCAAGAAGGCGTTCTTCGTAGGACAGACATGTCTTTACAAATACTGGGACTGTAAATATCGATTTATCGTCCTCGACCTTCAGGCAAGTGTGCTTTCGCTCTTATCAGACTTCCTATCAACTTCTTTCACTGAATAACCCTGGACGTCTTCGGTCAATAACTGCAGCGCAGCCGAAGCAAACTTGACGTTTCCAAGACGTTGAGTTGTAAAACAAACACATCCGAATGTTTGTTGAATGTTCGGTAAATGTTACGAAAATAAACACAATGCTTCCCTTGAATTCGTTCAAAATTATCATAATTGGCAGATATTATCGTAATTTATCAGAATTATTATTTATCATGTCAACTCCCGTTATCTTAATCTGATTAAATAGGAATGGGCGGTTACAGGTAGGCGGGGTTTCTCCCAATCAGTTATGTGTGTGTGTGTGTGTGTGTGTGTGAGTGTGTGTAAGAGGTGAGGTTAGAACAAGGAATGATCGAGTGGTCTATTTGTTAGGGTCTTGCTTCGGCATTCGCCTGATGGTGAAACCACGAAAAACTACCGATCAGAATCGCAGGGGGCTAGAATTCCCTTTCAGTCCGTGGGTGAATATATGACTAGCTAATGTGAAAATACGGTCACCATCGGGACTCAAAACCTGGTCAGAGACCCCCCCAGTGACATCAGGTGATGCCCTGAACCACATAAGCCGTTACAATCGCACTTAAAAAATCATGAATATCACTTTTTGAGTGCTGGTGTTTCCCGACGAATTATGTAGACGGTGGTCGGAACTCAAGCCTCACGTACTTGCATTGTTGTGTCACGAGGCACTGTAATATTAGTAAGAAAACTAGTTCTTTAGTTTCGAGACAATACGTGCAACATAGATTAAAAAAAGACTGAAAGAAGGAAAAAAATTCCAAACTTCTGGTGAAGTGCCTTTTAAACAGGAAGTGTACCGACATTACATGATTTGCTACCTGTATTAATAAACAGTTAATTGTTTAAAATATAAATTCGAAATTGTTATATTTACCACCGAATTAAATTGCATAACGTATATTTTCGTCTATATCCATTTCTGAAGTTAAGAACAGGATATAATATAAAAAAAGTAGTTATGCAACAAAAAATGTCACATGGAAACTCGTGCATTGATTTCAAGTTCAAGAATAGTGAATAAAGAGAAAATTAAATTGAATAGACGTATGATGTGAATATCCTTTTGTTTGTATTGTTTGTTAGTTTACATCGCTTGGAAACTTGGGAGTTCATCTCGTGACGAGTGGGCTCTTTGCTGAAAATGTTTATCTTGGCACTGAATTCTCTGGAGTAACCAATTAATTTCGACTCCTGTACTCTCCACCAGGGACCGCCACAAAACAGTCTCGGTCAAATTTCTCAGCTATTTGAATTGTTCCCTGGTGGCACGAATATTGGAAATTTACACGAATATTGTCGTATGTTTTAATTTGATCGAGCACCTATCGACATGTATCTTACACGTCGCAGGAACAGAGACTTCATATTTTTGTCTTTTTTATTGCATCGATTCACCTTATGCACTTTATTCTGTGTATTGGTTTTAATTATTGTTATTTGACATGTATAACACATGAACTTATAAGAGAGGCAAAAGTCGTTTAAACATGTTAAAACATGTACTTGCGGAAGTGTGTACACGACAAATTGGTGAAAATTGAATTTGATCGCCGACTGAAATAAGGAACAAGAGACTTCAAGAAACGTCCTAGTGGAATGATAATACCGTAGCAGGTCTCCACTGGATTGAGGACAGAAAAAAATGGGAGCAGAAAGCCTGTTTGTACAAATAAGATTCAAAAAATGAAATATTGTTGTTTTTCGTAATATTATGACAGTGACATAATGAGATTTCCACTCAAGAAACCTCATTTCTTTGCTGGGATCCAGGGACCACCGGAGAAATGAGTATCAGAAGGGTCGTCATGTGTCTTCGAACAATCATGTACATTCATCTACTTTACAATAACTTTCCTAAATCTAGAGTACCTTGACCGATTTTGCAAGTATCACAATTTAAGGGCCTACCTATGGGTGCATTTTCTTTAAAGACAAAATATTACGTTTGGCGAACTAAAATAATTTTTAAATATTTTTAACAGAGAAAACAGTCATTAGTGGAAAACGTCATTAATGACATCAATAAATGATCATGGGCATGACAGATCGCAAAATCACACGCATTGGAATGGAAACGTCTTGGAAATGTAATTTTTCGATGCTTTGAAGAAACCCGCGTATGGCAAGGGCTGCTCGCGTAACAAATATCGCCTTGTTCCTGTTAGTGTTTTTCAATCCCACCGGAAGGCAGTTGCTCTACCTAGGGATACGTGCGTTCCGTACTTTCTGGGTGCATGAGTGAGCATGCCTAGCGGCGCCCCAGTATAACAATGATCTGTGCGGATTCTGTCCGAGGAAACCCCATTCTCAACACGCTGCCCCTCCCCAAATCTCAGAACCCCCACTCTCCACATGTATTAATTGCCTAGCATGTACAAACTTCCGGGTCGGCCGACCCAGAGACTGCAACTCTACCCATTCTAAAAACACTGATTACCAGGTTACAGGGGCGTATGAAATGTTCGTCCTGAAAACGTTTGCTGTCAGTTTACGAAAATTAAACCACTCTGTTTGGTGAATGAGTCATACGCTCTGCAATCTCTCCATAATTTATGTTTCTGAGAGGACGCTGATCTAGAGTCCTCAAGCAGCAGTCAATTCCATTGCCGCGGTCAAATCCGCATTTATACATTGTCCGACCGAATTTGACAGTTATCTATCAGAATGGAATCTTCACACACCGGAGTGTGTTGCGACACAATTGTGCGGAAAAAAGAGGTATAAAGAAAGAAGATACAGAATAAAAAAGAAGAAGAAAGGAAGAAGAAAAAAGAAGCAAAGCTGTGAAAGATATAACGAAAAACAAGAAATAGGAAGAAGGCAAAAAGAAGATGCATAACATGAAGGAGCATAAGGAGGAAAACATAAAGACGCGTCAAGATGAATCAGGTTGAGAATAAGGACATACAAAAGAAGAAGTAGAAGGAGGAGGAGGAGAAGAAGAAGATCGAAAATGGAGACGGAGGATATGGTGCACGAGAAGATAAAATCGACGACCGAATAGGAGAAGGAAAAGAGGGAAGATCAGAGCAGAAAGTTGTTGGAATTCTCCTTCGGACTTGTACTGAATTCGACCTAGCTATCGATCTAGCCTCGAAAATGCGCCACCCTCGGGTCGCTGCCGACCTGGGGCGCAGCAGACACAGCGCAACTCTGACTCTGCGCTTAACTGTCTGTAAGGTGAAGTGCAAGGAGAAGGAAGAAGGAGAAGGGGAATAATGAAAAGAGAAAACATTTTGAAACATGCGTAGATACGACTCGTGTTGGACACCGCGCGTGATGGCAGCCACACCTGTGCACACGCGCGAGCGGAACAGTTGAGAGGGATTGGCGGCTTTGTCCGGCGGCGAACTCCGCGGAGCGCTATCGCGACCTCCCCAGCGGCGGCGGCGACGACGACGCCGGCGGCTGCCGCGCGCTCACGAGCGCTCGATTCCGCCCTAACGAGCAGTCCATGGCCTTGGCTAATCCGCGCGCGCCGGACGCCGACACGCCTCGAGGCGACGAGCCCCGACCGCGAGCAACGAGAAAGAGAAACAAGGGCTTGCGAGCGCACCCCGACAATTGTCGTCGCTGACACAACATTGCAGCGGCTTCACCACGTGCTGCGATGCCCTGCACTCGCGATCAAAATCCGCTTAATATTTTACATAATGACGGCATGTAGGATGGCAGAAGATCCAGAGACGAATTAACGAATTTCGAGGGAGGAAGCCTCTCTCTCTCTAATCTTCTCTCCTCTCTCTCTCTCTCTCTCTTCTCTCTATATATATAGTATATATATATATATATATATATATATATATATATATATAGCCATTTTAATATTTTTTCGGAACGTGAGATGTTCTTTAAAAAACTAAGAAAAAAGTTTTTTTTTTATTTTCCCTTTTTTGTTGATTACCAGAATCAAATTATCACATAAACGCATGAAAACTTTATCGAAACATTTTCATTATAATAGCAAAAATTATTGAAGTCAATATTCGTAGGCGTAATGTGGTTAAAAAAATAACCTGATATAAGAAGCTAAAAACGTTTTTTTCATTTGTGCGTGGTACTCCGGATAAAATAATTTTAATTCGGAAAATAACTGGTTTTTGTACACTTTAAATACGATTTTCGACAAAAAAATTATCTCCGGGGCCGCTTTTTCCTGTCTAATTCCGTTACCCCCTTACAATATGACAGAAACAAAAATTTTTTTACTGTATTTGCATCCAAATTTGATGTGAACCAAGTTGAAAAGAGCAGGTGAATGACAGTGTATGTCAGTACGTGTGTGGGTGTTCGCGTCAGCGGGCATTTGTGGGGGCTGAAGGTCGCATTGACGGACGGACGTACGAAGGGACGAACAAAGGCCACACGGAGAGAAAGAGATAGAGTCAAACCACACAGTCGCATATTCACTAGTCGGCTCAATAGAACAGCGAACCAGTGCGAAACGCTACATTGTGTCGGGTAAACGAAGTCCATCGAACGAACCTGCTGAACAAGGTAGTCAGCGAGACACTCATGTTACAGTACGCACAAAACGAACAGGAATACCGCCATTCAACGGAGAGCAAATGAGAGAAAATGGACACGGCGATAAGACCGGAGTCTTTGTTCTATCGTTCGACCTTCCCTCGGTTCTGGGGAACTATTGAAATTGCTTCACTACTGAAGTGTGCGAATTGAAATCATACGATAATACAATTCATTCCCACTGGCTTTGCTGCAATCGTCCTATTCGATGCGAGCCTCGCTTGAGTGAAAAACCATAGAGGCACTCTGAAGAGAAGTATAGAAGCCGAGACACTTATACACATAAAGACAAATGTCATAGATAGATGCCAAAAAAATGTGTCTGTTTTGCTTTGCGATATTTGTTACGAGGTAAAGACCAATTATTATATGAAGAAAGATGGCTGGGGTTAGAGCTTTAAGGCGATTTATATAGGTTTCTGTACGTGAACGAAATTTTGCAGCTGGCCAGAATTCGACATATTTAAGCAGAAGATATCATAATTTCTAAATTCGAACCCAAACACAGCAATCTGATACGAGGAAATTCTCCTTTTCAAATCAAATAATAAACGATTTTACCTGCGAAAGCTTTTGGGACGCCCTGAAAGTGTAAATACATTTACTAAAACAGTAATGTAAAATATAATATATTATGTTAGGTTGTTGCTAAGTTTCTGTAAAAATGGGTATAGATGTATGTGGTGATTGTAAGTAATAATGGGTGTATTGAAAACATAATAAACGTGAAGCGAGTGGTGAGCTTGATTTATTGATAGGTTCGTCTTTCCGAGCGCGTCACCTGCAATGATCATTACACCAGTCGATTTAATACTTGTTTGTATTACCGGAGATGGCGATGTTCTTCTGCTGAATGGTGAGATACGGTGCAGACCTTGTGAGCTTTTCTCCTTCCAGGAATCTCCCTCGGGCAGGGTTGCGCTGCAGCCGAGACAAGCACTAATCTCTCAACTGATCTCTCCACATGGTTGGTACTGAAGTCCATGTAAGTGTAAATGCGTTCGCGTAATGAGTAAGGGTAGGACAAGGAAGACGATGGAAAGATAGCGTGCAGCTCCTGGCCGTTTAGTTAGGGTACTACTCCCCACATTCACATGGTGTTGATCGGAGAAAAACCATGGAAAACTACCAGTCAGAGAAGCGGACTGTTGGAATTCTCCTCCAGACAACGGCTGAATTCGACCTAGCTGCTACATTTGTGTCGAAAATCCTGCCATCGTCAGGACTCGAACCTACGACTTCCCGATCAGAGTCACTGGTGTGATATCACCTAAGCCGGTGCGTGGGCATGAATCCGTCTGTGTGTGCGGGGGCGTGTCATGCGGTACGTTGCTACAAGTTGGTGACAGCGTGAGGGAGTCCATGGCTATAGGATTTTCTTGCTCGGATATGTGGGTATATTAAAAGCATTGGGAAAATGAAAGTGTAATACACTCCATTGTAGCATCAAAATACTCAGTTCCATACAGATTAAGATTTATTTCAGCATTACATGAAAAGTACCTAATAAAAAAAATAATGAAAGCTCCAGGACCCGCTGAAATTAGCAACACGATACTAAAAACGGGCCAACATCCGCAATTGTATACATTTTCAAATCCTTACTCATAGGATATTTCCCTATACACCGACAAAAACATAACTCCGATTCGTAAACAAAAAAAAACAAAAAAACAAAAATAGATCGACAGAATATTATACACCAACAATCCTTCCAGCAACTCTATCAAAATTATTATGAAAATACTAAATTACCTTCTAACCAAGACAAAAGGTCTACCAAATCATTAATTCAGATTTAGAAGGCATTAATCAACAGCACACAAATTCTTAAGGATAACAGAACAAGTACGCACAGCCTTTCAAGAAATAAA
Organism: Gryllus bimaculatus; assembly: GCA_017312745.1. NCBI lineage: Eukaryota > Metazoa > Arthropoda > Insecta > Orthoptera > Gryllidae > Gryllus > Gryllus bimaculatus. Next base: position 63,074 of record BOPP01000303.1, on the reverse strand, counting down.
GTATACAATACCAATACTTTAAGTTGTATCCCAACCTTTTAATAGAGTTTGCCACTTCGAATTAATGCATAAATTTAAAGCAATATGAACTCTTAAATACATACAAGATATAATCACTCAATTTATAACAGACAAATGCTTTCTATAACAACAAATAATCATAGTTCCAATCCTAGCCAAGCAGAAGCAAGTTCCTAAAAATATTTCCAAATCATGTGTCCAGTAGGTACGCCCTAGAGATACTTACATCAATGTTGTAATGGTAGTAAGCAGTCACAAGTTAAATGTAAGCAACCAAAGCATAAAAGGTTCTAAAACTGAACTCTAAAATTGAAGCAATAAATATATGAAGTTAAAAGACTGACAAACTCTGCCCCTGTCAGAAATATTGAGAGGCAATGTACTGCTTCAAGAATAAACAGAGGCTGTAATTTCAAAGTACGAGCATAATACGACAGAGATAACACACCTTACTTTCCGATGAACCTACCGGGTCGTTCAGGCTTTGGCCTGGCATCTACGTTCTGGCAATATTGCCGGAGTCTTGCGAGATTATAAGGGATTGTAATGAATCAGCGCAATACAAAAAGGGGGTCAAAGTGGGGAATAAACGAAGGCGGGCAGTTTGCTGAGCATTGTTTGAAATAGTCTTCCATCAGCCACCTGGAATTGATCGCAGGAAACCCTGAGCACCATGGAGCGGATTAGCCAGCCACAAATATTCTCATTCAGGCAGAATATTAGAATACATTTCACAAAGAGACAGTCATTTCGAAGCGAAGAGAGCCTATTCGCGTATTTAAGGTACATTGTTTATGTTCTTCTGGCCTCCACCTTGATCCGATCGAAGGAAACCACGGAAGCAAGCGATTAGAGTAGCAGGTCTCTAGAATTCTCATCCAAGCGGAATGGATACTACATAACCACAAACGAGACTGGAATAAAATCCGCAAAAGAGCAGAACCCTGAAATGAAGATAGCTTGTTCGCGGGGAGCGAGCGCGACGGAGACCGAGAGAGCGCAGCGCTCGCGAGCGAAGGCGGGGCGCCGAGGTGGGGCGGGGCGGATGAGCGAGAGAGGGCGCTGCCACTCGTGAAGGGCAATAAGTGGCGCGGGGGCAGCGCTTGGGGTGTCGGTGATGGTAGCGGCGGCAGAGGTGGTGGCGCTGGTAGTGGCGATGGCGGCGGTGACTTCGACGGTGGTGGATGCAAGGGCAGTGGCGGCGGTGATGCTGGCGGC
>BOPP01000303.1:41285-61523 GCA_017312745.1 Gryllus bimaculatus | reverse complement strand
CCGCCGACTCGTGGGCGGCGGCGCGGCCCAGCCGCCTCGCTCCATGAGATACCGCAGCCCGCATTCGTCTGCGGAAGCGCCGCCGTGCGGTCTTTATTAAATTATACCAGTACCTCAGCCTTCTGGTCGTACTTGGAAATACAATAGGGGAACGATTTTCAGGGAAAGGTAGTAATGAAGATACAATATGAAAAAGTTGGCGCAATGTGAGAGGGGTATTAGGACAAACTCCAGAAAACCTGCCGCGAACCCCCTGTGTCAACAATAAACCAGCTTTGTCTACCAGAAACTTCTCATGGATTGGCCGGATAAAAACCACGGACTCGTGGTGGAAGGCATGTAGTTTTACTGCGTCACCATGCACCAGAGCGCCGGGTTTAATTCAGAATGCTAAAAGCATACAACCGTGCAATTTCGGTTAAGAAGCCAAGCTCGGTCGGGCCGGTTGTACATCTGTGGCACCCCGAAATCTGATCCATTGCGAGAACACTGTAACGCTAGTCGATGACTTCTATTTTCAAATGTATAAATAGGTATAGAACAGGAATTCCCAGCAGTACAGCCCCTGAAGAGGACCGCGACATGTCGGTCGAAACGTCGGCACATCAGCCATCGACGCGGCGTCACCCGGACAGCCCAGATCAGGAATTCCCAACCTTATTCTTCAATCGACCGCTGTTTAAAAATGATTGATTTTATTGACTCCTTTGATTATTTTCTATAAAATACAGCACATAACATATTCAAAACAAATGTATATAAATGACATCATGAAAAACAAGAAAGAGACAAAGAATATTAACAAATGATATTAAAAAATGGCTATGAGATTATTTTTTTACTATTCATGTACTCTATTGTGATTTTTAATTTTACAAATACGAATAAAATTTCAAACACATTCACAGAACCTCATTACACAAAAGTTCAAATTTCATTCACGAGTTTGATGTCAAATTCAAATTTTTAATTTATAATTGAAAGTTTTGAAATTCAATATAAAAAGCAATTAATTGTCTTGATCTTCATTCTACTGATACTGAGCATACTTCACTATCGACCCCCAAGTTGATTCCCTGAGCATCCTCTTTAGAATTTCTTTGATCCCTACTGTGTCTTTTTTTGCACGTTTCCTTGCACTTCAATGGCTGTTGTCATTAGTTTCGTGAGTGTAGTGAATAGAGTAATCCCGGGAGGTGGCATTATCTAAGCTCCCGTCTGTTCTTTCGATATGTGTGGTAGTGTAGTGCGCATAAGTTCATGTAAGAGGACGAAATACAAGGAAGTACAAAGGTAGTTTGCGTGCAATCCGTATCCTGTTTGTTAGGGCACTGCTCGGGTATTTGCCCGGTATTGACTGGAAAAAACACAGAAAACTACCGATCAGAGCAGAAGTCACTCAAAGCAGATACACCCTGCATCTGCATCACCATATACATTTGAACAGTCCAAAATACTGTGTATTTCGTTTAGGTAATGGAAAAGAAACAGGGCGCTATTTCAGCGAGCACTGAGAACTTAGTCAGTGCAGCCAACGCCATGATATGGACGTTGCTGCAACCCAGTGCTTCGGGCTAATTTTGAGGTTATGTCCGAAATGCATATACAAACGAAAGTTACGAATATTGAAATGGATGTACGTGATGCAATTGTGAAGGCATTTGAGGATCGTCTGTCAATCTCGGACAATTTGGACGATAAATATATACTAATATATTGGTTAAATAATTATAGAGTTTTGACACATTTGCAACGTCTTGACCTTATGAACAATAAACCAAGTGACATTCAACCTTAGAACATCATAACGCTAGACTTGGATTATCGATATTGTGGATATTATGAAGGTTTATCGCGCTAGTGGCGTCGCTTTGGTACTCAAACAAAATGAAGTCGTTAAACACAAAAGGAAGTCGGAGATCATTAGGAATTCTTGTTAGAAGCGCCATCAGATATTTTAAACTCATATGTAGTCATTATCTTGCTGGTATTGACGGCTGTAAAATAAAATCAGGTCTTGTTGAGATCAATTGTCCTGTATATCAAAATATTATTATTATTATTATTATTATTATTATTATTATTATTATTATTATTATTATTATATAGTATCTCATATCTCTTTTAATTGTATAAGGGACCTAGTACTATGCGAGGCCGTTGATTACTGCAAAGGTGTCCGAGAAATTGCGACGGCCCTAAAACAAAATATATTGATATTTATGAGCTTGTCATAAATGTACATGTCCAAGTAAGAGCTCCCTTACGAGTGCACATGAGAACATTTTTGTGGTAACATACACGTTAATGATCAAATAAAACTCAATGTTTTTCCGCATTGCAAAAGTGTGTTTGGTAGCGCGTATTTAGAGGTTATGGTAGATTTTAATGCCTGGTGTAATGCACTTCGTTTTTATACACTTTTATCTTTGATCCCTTTGTTCCAATAGATCAAAACTTTCATATCCTGGAAACCTTTGCGTACGCCTTAATATCTAAGAGCCACAAAAATGATGTCACTCTTTGATCTTGTTGAAACATCTTTTCCATACACATATAGAAGAGTGAGATTAAAATGTCATAAAGAAAAATTGTGATTAAAGAACGAGACTCACATTTTACATACATAACTAATTTACTGGCATGATCATGAGAATGTAAATATAGAAATGTAGAAAAAATAAAAACAAGAATTATCCACTTTTTTGGTATCAGAGACCTACAATATTACATTTTGAGCCCTAATCTTTGTTTTCGGCGCATCACTACATAATTTTCACCGTACCGTGAGTAGTATGGGAGAAAGTAAAAATAAACAGAAAGACAGTGAGTGGCGCACATTTCGAAGTTAAAGTATTTCTTCACTCGCTTTTATAATCCAAGAAACAGATCGTGAACAAGAAGGAAATTCCGTTTCAAACTGAACAGATAGTATATCATTCACCAAAATTTCCTCCACAGCACGAACACAGCAATTGCTGTAACAGCCAAGGCGTTGGTTATAAACTTGTTATCAACCCCTACCCGCTATGCGCACAATCTGGAACCAGAGTTTCGCCTGCAGGTGGACAAAAAGAGAACTTTAGCGAGAAACACGATCCTCCTCCTCCTCAAGCTATGCATATGAGAGATATGCATAGTAGACAGGAGACAAGATTGGGAACTCGTTCCTGTTACAAAGAGCACATGCGATGAGGTTTTGCAAGCCTCACGCCTTCCCTCTCCCTCTCTCTTTCTCCTTTCCGCCCCTCTCTCTCTCCCTTTCTCTCTCTCTCTCCCTTTCTCTCTCTCTCTCTCCCTTTCTCACTCTCTCTCTCCCTTTCTCACTCTCTCTCCCTCTCTCTCTCTCTCTCTCTCTCTCTCTCTCTCTCTCTCTCTCTCGTCTTCATCAAGTGTGAGAAGGCGAAAACGTAGCTGGAGATCGAACTCTCGCCTCGCAGCTCATTGTAGCAACCTCGAGGCGTTCGGAGATATGTTGGCGAGGAAGCAGAGAGCGAGAGAGAAAATAAAAGGCGTTTGCTCGTGAATCTGGACGGTTTTTCGCAGCAGCGAATGGAATATGAAACTTCAAAAGACAAGAGTTATTACTTCCGATGATTTTGCGAGGAAGTTAGGACCTAATCCGCAAACGTAGATACGAAATTGATTCAGAAATTTCAAGACACACAGGGAGCTCATGACAAAAATTACATTTTATATGACATTCTAAGTAACACGCCTTTGCCAAGACACCTTCATTCTCTTTCTGTTCGAGAACGTATTCGAGATACTGTGGTTGTTCAAAAAGCAATATTCAGAAGCGCTATAACCTTATTTTTTGTATACTAGCATTATAAACGACCTTTTCTGTTGCAATAAATTCTTCATAATCAGGCATTTTGGGGCACAAATGATCATGTATCCGATCTTGTGGCACGAATGACTGCGTCATCACACAGGTAACCAATCGAAGTGAAAGAATCGTAGGTAGGTAGAGGTAAACGGAACAGCCGACCACAGTTATCTTTTACAGATGTCAAATACCCAAGATGTCAAAGGAAGTTGTTTCGCAAAATTAAGTTTGATTCTCTTGTAAATGTATAATGCTGTTATACAAAAAAATGTCGTATGCAACTCGTTTATAATGCTGCTTTATTGCATTCGTAAATATTTGAAATCTCGCTACTAACGTCGCTCGTTTTCAAAATATGTACTCATGCAATAAAGCTTAACAATATAAACTAATTGCATAAACTACTATTTACTTACTTCTTTTGCTTTCTTTCTTGGGCGGGGTACAAATAAAGGTGTGGCTATCTAATACAAATCGTCTCAGATTCTCAAAATTGGGTAACTAATGCAAAACTCAGGCAGCTAAGCTAGGTACGGTAATGGGAAATTACAATTCAGAAAGTTCAGTAATCCTAGTTTTATCCTTTAAAAATAAACTACAGGAGCTCCAACAGCACACATTTTCTCGCATTATATTTTATGTAATATACTAGTATATTAGAACATTACATGAAATCTTACGTTTTCAACAAGAATTTTTTTTTGGACCGAGATTCTAACTGATGCCCTTAGAGTTGGCTTTAGACGCACGCTGATCATTTGCATCTGCTATTTTCAAACAAAAAAATTATAAAAGAAGCATCATGAAATCAGAATGCCATTTTTTTCAACATTAAGCCACTAGGATAAGAAGTTCTAGAAGAAAACATATTTTATTTTATCATGTGTCTGGCACTTAACTACGCAACATCCTCTCAGAAACTCGTAAAGTTTACTTCTTGAAGTCCTACTGAAGGGATGCGTTTGATTGTTCCTTCACTCTTTTCATAGAATGTAGTATTTTGTGTCTATTGTGCCTTTGAATAAGCTGAATCGAAATTTCCTGCGTTGAACGAGACCGACAGCATGTGCCTCTGCTTAACCACTTAATTTGAACTTCCGAGAACTCCACCGTCATATATCGATCGAGGAGCAGTCCGTCCCACGGTCTATTTAGATTACTCGTATTGCTGTGGTTCTCCACTAAATAGGCGAATCAATTGCAAAATGCGAAATGCAAAAATTTAACATTTCTAAACTACAAAATTGAAGAAAGATTTTGTTTAAACAAAATCTGTTTAAAATGCCTTTTCAAAAAATGTGATATTCAATGATTTTAAAAACCTTTTTTGAAAGATTTGATTTCATAGAACACATTTTTTCAAGACAAATCTTGATGGTGAATTTTGTAATTCTTAAATGTTAAAATTTTCGGAAATACAGAGTGTTTCGGAAATGGAACTGGCACAATTTTTTAACGTTTTTTTATACATAGGGGGAGAAAATTTTAAGAATCTCTGGAGTCATTTTTGAGAAACTAATATTAAGAAATAATAAAAATTGCCTATATTTCACTCAAACGTACGCATAAAGAACTCATATTTTCGTAAAATTCTACATGACCTTATTTCAAGATCTGACTTTAAAGAATAAATTCCATTAAGGAAAAAATTTGTCTTCAACTCTATGGTTGAAGGAATGCGCCGAGAAAAATGAACTTTTGTAATTTTTGAAAAGTCAGAGATTTCAATGAAAAAGAGACCTCCCCTATTCTCTTACGCGCCCTATACGCTATCCGAGAACACAGTTTATTCAATAAATTTGGAGCCATATTTGACAAAATTTTGAAAATGTTGGGATTTCTTGAAAAGTATCTTCAAATATCAAAACATCCATTCCATACTCGTAAAATCGGGGAATATTAATTTTGGAGAAAATGGTTGGACGATTTAGGCGCTACCGTTCACCACAGACAAACGGACGGACGGTCGGACAGACATGCCCTTAATCGATTTTTCGGTACCAAGATTGATGCATTTCTTCGTTAACAGGGCCCGGCAATAAGAGTTTTTCTGCTAAAATTCCCTCTTTTCGGCGCTTGATAACGATACTTTCTCTTCTTACGAAGTATGTATGAAAAAGTAAAAACAAACACTATTGTAACAGGGTACTCATTTCTTTACTTGCCAGTATTGTAGCCAAGAAAGTAGTAGATTGCAGTAACGTTTCGGAAACTGTGAAAGCCGGTACCAAGAGAAGAGCGCACAGCGTTTTTTGCGAATTATAATATAATACTTTCTACTGCCTTTAGGGTTAAACCGGCAGAAGAATTATTTATTGCTTATACAATGAGGATCACGTTTGTGTGTTTTTGTTTCAAATTGATCAAGTTGCATAATAAATTAAACTCATTCTAGTACCCGCATATGACGTAGTCCAATGTTGCAACCATAAAGGAAAAGTCGAATGTTGGAGTACTAAATAAGGAAGATGTGTATTTATTCTGTGAAAAATGTAAAGACAATGATATCTCTACAAGAATAATTCACAAATTTGGCAATTAATTAGCCACAAATTTATTTCTGTGATTTGCGAAATGAACTATTTTATAACTAGAAGAAAAAATATATATGAGTTTCTGCAAATATTTTTTTTTACTTTCTTATCACACTAATTTCGCATAGATGCATGCGTCCGTCCGACTTTCTGCCTGTCTGTTTTTGGCCTACACTACCGCCTAAATCGTTCAGTCGATTTTCTACAAAATTGGTATTCTCCCATCGACCTGGCCGAATTCAAGACAGAGAGTTTGAGAGGGATATTTTGATTAGATATTTCGATGGGTCTAATAGTTGATTAACTTTTTCCTGAGATAAAACCAATTAGACTATAAAACGATGCAGATCTCATTTTCGTCGCATACAACTACCTTAATTTTCAAACATTGTAAAATTCATTTTAACTTCTAAAACGTGTAATTTACAAATAAACGTTAGTAGCATACTATTAAAGTTTATTCGTTATAGGTGTACGACTCACTGTGAGAATAACATATATATGACTGAAAACAACCGCACACGTATTATTAACCTAATATTCACGTAAAACAATGGTTAATATTATGCAGAATTATTTTTGAACAGCTAAGGAAGTAACATGTTTACTGTGTGTCGCTATGAGTAAACGCATTGAGAAAGCTTCCGCATTCTCTTACAAATAGGCTTGACCATAAACACATTGAAGTATTATTATATTATTTATTGGTGTAGATAAGTTCTGCATTCAGAGGAATATTTTAAATTTTCAACTAGTTCTTCTAAAAAAAGGATCGTCTGTATTTCCAAGGAAACGAATCGGCAGAGGTGGCTCAGGTTCGATTTCCGACGGTGGCAGGATTTCCGACAGTAGTTACATAGCTATCTCGAGTTCTATCTCTGCCTGGAGGAGAATTCGGGCGGCCGGCAGCTCTGATGGATAGTTTTCCGAGGTGTCTCCGATCACCACCTGGCGAATTCCTAAAAAAGGCCATAACAAACGGCCCACAAAATGCGTGCCATCTTCCCCTCTTCTCCCTTTTTCTATCCTCACCGTTTACATACGAACACTTACGCTACCACCAAAGCTGGAAAACCTGTCGTGACTTTAGAGCGTGTCCCGACTGGGGCGGATCCCTGTTGGAGGGAGTAATGTGGTTGGGGAAAATCCCGCTAGTCGATGGTAGGTCGGCGCCGGATCTCATCATGTCGCGGGCCAAGATCACCCCCACCTTACGAGAAAAATATACACTACACTTACGGAACTAATGACATTACCAGGTGAATCGTCCGGAATCATCAATCAAGCAATCAAAACGAGGAAAGGACCGCAAGTACAGACGAGGATGAAAATATATATGGCGTTGCTGTATCTCAAAGACGGAAAATAAATTAACACAAACTAGCAGAAAAATATTGTTATAAATTGATAAATGCATGCTTATTAGTTCTTAAATATATACAGTTTTCCTTTAACTATACCGCCATTTATTCTGTAATTTTACGTTTACCCCCCCTCTTGAAGTCGTTGGTATTTTAGGGGCGTCAAAATGGCTTTCAGAATTCAATCTTCCACATTTCCAAATCCTATACCTATTCCACCGAAAATGAATACAAAAAAACGAATATCTCATAAGCACTCCTGTTTGTCCATCTCCAATGACGTATTCCATTTTCCAACCTCCGGTTCAGAAATGAAACATTTTTTTTTTAATTTTCGCGGAATAACTTTCACTTTCTCCATGGTCTCCGCCCGCGTGTTCTTCCCTTTGTCCCCACTTATTGTTTTACAGAAGAGAATAAAAGAACTTTAACATTCTGAACTCCAACACTCTTTGCCTGTCACGAATAACCTATTCCACTTTTAAACCCACTGATTCGTTCAATGAAACATTTTGATTACTCTCGGGGACACTCTTTCCTTCCTATTCCCTCGCCTCCGTTAACTTACCCGACTCCCCTTCACCCTAAATTCATTCCAGCTGCCGTGTTCTTCCTTCAGTCGTCTCTTGTTGTTCTCCTCAAGGGAATACAGAAAAAGTTCAACTTATGAACTCGTCTCTTGTTTGCCCATCACCAATGACTTCTTCCGTTTTGTAAACCTCTGAAGCTTTCAACTAAACATTTTGTTTATTCTCAAGGACGCTACTTTCCTCCCCTTCTGACGTAAACTCCCCCATCCCTGCAAATCCGTTTTCCGACGCAGTGTTCTTCCGGCTTCATCATTTATTGTTTTCCAGAGGCAAATGCTGAAAATGTGGACCTCCTCTCTCACCAACGACTTTTTCATATTTTTTAACCTCTGATTTGTAAATGAAACATTTTGTTCACTTTCGCGGACGCTCATTCCCTCCCCCTCTCCATCTCTCCGTTGAATTTCCACGCCCCCCCTTGATTTCAAATCCGTTTCTACCACCGTGCCGTGTTCTTCCTGCTGTCATCACTTATTGTTTTCCAACCCCGGCGGAAACACCGGGTTGAGGCCGCCCGCGCCGCGCCGCGCCGCGTCGCTCGCTCTCCGGTGTATTGCTTTTTTTCCGCCGCGCCGGTCAGGTCGGCGGCGGAAACTGGGAGCGAATCCCTTTTAATATTTCACGTCCGCCGGCTTGGTGCTGCGCGCCCGCGCTGTCCAGATATTACGCTAGGTGGGGTGCTTGCCGCAATTTAGTGTATCTAGTGAGACGTTTACGAGAACGGAGACTGGCTCCGCTGCTCGTTGGGAGTGTCTATTATTAAAGGGAACGTGGTGGCTGTCTTTTCCAACTAAGCGTCTGGATGAGAATCTTTTTGAACGCTGCCTGATATAATCATCAGGGTGACGTTCATCCCGTGTTTTCAAGAAGGTATAACGGCCGTTTAGTATCGTTTGTTTCGTTAATGAGAGCTGCCATTTCCTGCAACACGAGACATGTATTCTCACAGAGAGTATTTCAAACAGCGTTTTCTGGAAGGTATTTCGGCAACTAGCTTGAGAAGCATGCTGTCAGAAATGCCTTCCGGGTGGTGTTTTGCTATTTTATTTCTCGAACTTTAACTCCAACTTCGACAAGACGCTGGTAAAGAGATGTGAAAGACGTGTTACATTGTTAAAACAGTTGAATTCAGGGCAAGGTGAAATTGTGCACCTTGAAACTTATGAGAGAACAATCATATTACTTCCTTACAAAGCGTATGTGATCACTCAATTTTTTCTTCCCAGGAAGTCACAGGGCCTCGCGGTCTTGCATGAGCGCCGCGGAAACGGCTCAATTCATCAACTGATGTCAGTGCAATGCCTTTAACCAGGAGATTTTAGTGTTCGAGTCCCGACGGTGGCAGAATTGTCAAAACTAGCTAGAAAGCTAGGTCGAACTCAATGTTTTCGTGTAATGACGACATTGAGGAAATTGAAGGCTATGCTGTAACATCAGAAACCAGAGAACCTCTTCCATATTTAACTTCCAGATTTTACCTCACATTCCTATTTCTTATTGTAGGCACAGTTGCAGTATTTAAAAGTTTGACTACGTGTGGCAGTAGTACCTTTCGCGTGGCCGTGACACGCCGCACGGGCAGATTTGAGCACAGAGCCAGATTTGCCGTTGACTCTGAAGCGACTGTGACCTAGACGTTTCATTGTTCGAGTCCCCACGTTGGAATTTAGCCTATAGCTCCGTATGTCGAAATTAGCCCAGTCTGGAAGAATTGTAACTGCCAGACGCTCTGATCGGTAGTTTTCCGTCTTTTCACCAATTCATAACAAACAAATCCAGGAGAAGTGCCCTAACAAACGGGGCACGGAACAAACACCATCTTTCCTTCCTCTCCACTTACTGACACTTATATTTACATGCACTACATGGGTAACTCCCGTCACATGTCGGGAAACCTATTGGGAGCTTAGAGCTTGTCCCGACTGGGGAGTTGCTCTACTGGTGGGAGATATGTGGATAAAGAAAAACCAGCCTGTCTACGTGTAGGTCGGTGCCAGTTTGTGAATACTTAATTATTTATCATAAAAAAGTGAAAACTGTATATTACGTATGTGGGGGAAAGTATAATCATCGCTCTTTTTCTCAGCCCCAGAACCACACCCTATATAGTAGAATTTGAATAAAAGTACCAACAAACGTAGTTGGCAACGTTTTAAATCTATAAATGTTCGCTCCATTCTAAGTGAGACGTATTTGCATCGACAAACGTTGGTTTGAATATAGTGCCATATATTCAAACCAACGTACCTCATATGCAATTTACCACTGTATGTTTATAGGCAAAACAAGTCATTTTCGACTCTTCCATAAGCGCTAACAGTTTGTAACGTTTATTCTGGGACATTCTGTATATCATGATTGTTGACATGAAAGTGTTGTTTTTCAAGAGTAATGACATGTAATCGAGTCATGCTTAACTTCTTCGGTAAGTGGCAACACATTCAAATTTGAAAAACAACACAAAATCTCCAGGACATACACAACCTACCGACTGTACTTGCCCCTGCATAGGTTGTAAATGGACTAATGAAACTTAAAGAATTTGATGTAAATTCTGGATTATTATACTTTTTCATGTCAATGTTTATTACTCTGTTGTTTAAGTTCTATCATGTATTTCGTAACAATGATCTCAAACCACGTAAAGACGTCGAACATGGAGTAATCCATTAACTTAGTCATCTTCAGTAGTAGTCAAACGACCAAAGATACTGCGGAGTTTCGAGTTCTTTATCCTCCGTTTCGTCACAGAGCGTGGTTAAGCACTTCGGCTAGACGCCAGCATTACATAATATTTAATTGGCTTTAAACTTAAAAAGAACTTAGGTACTTTACAAAAAAATGTTACACTTGTAACATTTGCCTCTGACTGGTAGGAAACTTATCCTACACTGGTAAACATACACTAGTAATTGGCACGTTCACTCTCAGGGAACGACCTGCGTTGACTAGAAAATTTCTCGAAGTATGGGACATATGGTTCGAGACATGCTTTATGACGGAGATTCACGCACGTTGATGGATTTGCACGTTAGTCAAATTTGAACAATAACGACAAAAAACTCGATATTGTCATTGCCAGTAAACGGCCCTCCCATTTGTGTATCTATCAAACACCAGAACTAGTCAATCAACCAGGGGCCCAATGTCAGAAATATCATATGTGTAACATCATTGTATGTGATTTCCCTCCCCATGTGCCTACGTGCATGGGCAAAAAATTATTTTCTTTAATCCACCACATGCCCTAGAACTTTTTACAACACACCTTCTGAACTACCCTGCAATGCTTATCCCATCAGATCTTTTCTTTCAAGTTAACACTCCGCTTTAATATCTTGCTAGAGTTATTTCACGTTGAGAAATGTACTTTTGAAACAGTTTGTTGGCTGCTATCCTACGATATAACGTGTTGGTCTTCCCTAAATACTTCGATCAACAGAATCTTTCCGAAAACCTTGCTGAAACTTCAAATTCCGGCAAATCCCCAAGAGAAAGGTAATCCTTTCCCAATATATGCGTATCGACGTATCTCGTGAAACCCGAAATGTATTGCGGATTCAGAATTTTTAGAATATGCCGTTCATGAAATGTCACGAGAGTTTACATCAGACATATTTCTAAGAATATAATACACTACTGATGCTAACGTGCCCCACAAACCTGTGACAGAAAGCCTACCAATATATACTGCATGTGTCATTGCATTCCCTGTATTGTAGATAATTATCTATTGCGTAAAAATGTAACTACTACCTCAATATATCTCTATTCACTTGAAGTCAGTTATTTCACACTAGTTTCACTCTTCAATGAAAACTCTTTTTCTTATATTGGAAAAGAAATCTTACTTTTAGTTTTAGAAACACAACAGCTCCCATTGCATTCTTCTGTTATATGACTTCTACGTTTTTACTTTTCAGAAATTTAGAGTAGAGAAAACTCAGTAATTAAACAAAAAATTAATGTCCCTCACATTTTGACGGAAATACAAGTTTTGGTGGTCCTCGGTATTTAAATACGAGTTGTTATATTTTTACGTCATCCCGTTCATTTGATCGTCCGTGTTTGAGCCACACTAGATCCTAAAGAATACACATTATTGTTCCCGAAATGGATTTTCCCCGTTCCGTCGGGTTGAACTCTATGTTCGGCGAATTAGAAAGCGAAATTTTAATTTTTGGAGATAATTGACGTAAGGTTCAAACTTTGAACAAAAAAATCATACACTAGCAGTATTTTTGGATGTAACCCAAGCATTTCACAGAGATTGGTACGAGAGATTGATATTTAAATTACAAGAATGCGGATTATCTCTTTACTTGGTGAAAATAATACAAAGCAGTCTTTTTAGTAAAAAATAATTTCAACCTACTCTACAAAAAAAGAAATCACAGAAGCAATACCCACAAGGCAGCCCATTATCAGCAACTTTGTTCTACATATTCACAGCAGATTTCCCAACTACTCAAAACACAAAAATAGCATTATTTGCTGATGACAGTGCAATACTAACTTCTAACAAGTGTATAGAAACAGCCACAAAAATCTACAAGAAGAACTGAACAAAGTAACACAATAGGCAGACAAATGGAAGATTAAACTAAACCCAAATAAATGTTTAGCAAAAATATTCATATTATGCCTAATAACCACTACTCCCAAACCGCTAAAGCTATTTGATAAAACACTGGATTGGTTACCATAAAACAAACCTATTAAATATCTGAGAATATTAATAGACACCAGACTAACATGGACGAACCATACACATGACAAAATAACACAAGAAAATAGAAGACTACATAAGTTGCACCCTTTACTTAATAGAAAAACCTCTTTCAAAACATAATGTACATTAGTCCTTTACTGTTCTTCCCATTATAATGTATGCATGCCCAATATGGTACAACACCTCGGCGTCTAATATTAAGAAAATACAAACGTTCCAAAATAAGAGCTTACTTATGGTTGTAAATGCCCCTGGTTCATTAGAAACAATTAATTACACTCAGAATTAAAAACAGAAACCATCCATCAAATATTGCTCAAACGCTCACATTCCTTTTTCACATCTTTACATAATATATCAGAAACTGACCGTTAAAACTTGGTTCATCAGCAACAACATTACGAACTTGCCGATCCGGTGGCCGAGATCGCTAAAGTAGAAGTGCCGTAGCGAACTCGGACCGAAGGATCGCGGGTTCGAGTCCCGCCTCGGGCATGGTTGTATTGTGTTTCGTCCTTTCACCCCCTATCATCATCATTATCATGTCAACCCACAGTTACCATACCGTTACAAGCAATAGTGGTCGCTAATGACCTAGTAGTTGATGCGACCTTAAATAATAACAAAAAAAAACATTATAAACTTGGTTCATCACAACAATCAAAAACAGATTTCCGTATGACAATATATACTACAATTTGCTGACCCCCTTGAATCTTTCAGAATTGGAATAAACAATGCGAAGAATAAACACAAATTTACTTGAAAAGCAACAAACCATAATGAAAAACCTGTTGGGCTTCCTTATTTCTATTTATCTAAAGAATGACTAATGAATGTATTTTTTGTGAATGTTATCCTTGTCCCAGTGTAGATTGAAAGGTATTATGCTGTTTTATTTACTTTTGTATATTTGTGTTTTGAGTTGTTATTTATATGAAAACAATCGCTGTAATGCAGTTATGGTCAGTGGAATTATTTTTTTTTAAAGGTTCAAGGTCAAGAATGGATCCTAATATTTTGCAATGGCAAATCGTAAAACTACAACCAACATCAATTCGTTTGTGCAGCATGGTAGTTTGTTTGTCTTGATTTACTAAAACAAATAACTTCTTTAGAAAATACCAATAATTTTAGTTCTAAATAATTAACATCAAAAATAGAATATTATTTCTTAGTAAAATTATAACTCACTCACAAAAGATGACAGTAAGATAATTTAATCACTTAACGCGCTTTCCTTAAACGCGCTTTCTCGTGAGTGATATTCGCCACTGTTTCCTGCCTATTCGAAAAATGACCTTTGGTTTGTGAGTAATGTTTGTAATATTATAACTGCATACAATAGTTTCATTGACATTCAAATAAATAATTCTCGTAATTTCTGGATTCATACAGGAGCCGAAAGCTTCATGCTTGAATTGTGTTCCAGGAGTCACAATCTCTTGGCGTATTTTTCCGTCGACTGCTTTCGGGCCGCCGTCAGCAACCGTATTCCGAACAGGCAGCGTCGTTCTTTTTGTTTCACCCCACCTCTTCCCCACCCCTTACCTCCTCCGCCGCCGCCTTCCCGTGCCTCATCCTCTCACCCCTTCCTCTCTCCCCCGCCTTTTCCGCCTTCGTGAAAAACTCCCGCGGCGCCTGGACGCAGGGGCTCCGACGCGGTTTCAATATTCCTTATGGAAGCGCCACCGCGTTGCTATCTCCGGCGCCCTCCCACAGCCTCCCCTCACTCCTTACCCCCACCCTCATCCCCGGCCACTCACGCAAGCCTTCCCCTCCCCTCCCGCCCCTCACCAAACCCAACCCTCTCTCCCCATCCCCTCGCCCCTTCCCAGCATCTTCATATCACCGTTATTTACCGCCTCTTTCTATCGTCTCCTACGCCCTCCCCTGCTCCCTGCGGCGTTCCCCGCTCCCCGCCGTGCTTTTCCCCGTCACCTGCATCCGCTCGTGAAATACACCTCCCCGTTTGCGCCGCGTGGCAGTCGCCGCTCCCTGCCAGGTGCAGGGCCGAACGCATTAAGCTAAACCCGAGACACAAGGGATGCTTTTTTTGCGGATCTCTCGGGAGAGTGGAATCGTTATCTGTCGTTTCCTGTTCTGTTGACTTCGGTTACGTCGGTTTCGCGTATTTCGATCCTCTTTCTCCGACTTCCGTGATTTTTTGTGAAAGAACAATGGAGAGCTCTTTTGCTGGGAAAAAATTTTGCGTGAGTGCTATGCAAAAACAAAAAAAATGGTTTTTTCTTTTCAACTAACCTACGACATACTCAAGAATTTGTTAATTCAAAATGATGATCAATTCTCTTATCTTCAAAACTAATTTTCCCCATAGTTTATATTTGTGAAGTTGACCGATGTACATTTTCTGAAGTAAGAATATGTGGGGGCGTTTTTTGACATTGTAACATTTTTAGACACAACTCATGAAAGATTCACGTTTATATTACATATTCATCACAAGGGTAATGAGCTTTGTCTTGATAGTCAAATCTGGAAATGGTTGCTGAAATCGTAAACTAGAGATATAGTTAAACTTATCTATTATAATAGAGATTAAATGTGTTTTGCTAAAGCACACTAAGTGCCTGAGAGAAAAACAAATTTTCTTGCCAAAATTTCACAGTCCGCACTCGATAACTGGTTTGAATTCTACCACGAGAGATCAGACAGTCGTGACGCCTAAATTAAGAATAAATGTGTGAACGTTCTGAATCAATGAATATCATACAACACTTGTTTATATTAATTACGACTAGGGTCCGGATTTCTTAACGTCATTATGTTAATATACATATCCATTTCAAAGATTGCCAAGCAAAGGAAGTGAATTTTGTACATTCCAAAAGCTAAGAAATGTAATGATCGTAAAATAGGCTATATCGGAATTACTTTACAAACATTTGCAAAGTTGGAAACGCATTTGAAATCATCGAAATTTTACAGTGGCCTAGACTTGTCAAATAACTCTGCTATCATTATTGCCACCAAATAGATTATTAATAAGTTCCTGCTAAAATAAAGAAGGTTCGTGTTTTCCAGAAAAATGAACAATAAACATCATTTTTACCATTTCATGGTCGGGAAAACCACGGACTCTAGGTAATGTTTCTCGTCAAAACTACCAAAAATAGAATGTAGGCCTGGTTATGCATAGACAAAAGACACAAATGAAGTTCTAGGAGATGAAAGACTCTGTGCTTTGTATAAAGATTATAGTGGTTATCCAGCTTAACATTAGGCTAAGTATTCTTATATACATCAGTAGGGGAGATCACAGGCAGAAAATAAATTTAAGACCGCAGAGAACGGATGACGGAAAATTTTCTTTCACAAATTGAACGATAACGGAATGTAATAGATTGCCTGCAAAAACATTTGAACTCTTTCCTCGAAGCTCTCAACAGTTAAGGAAATTAATTTAGGGTATTTCTAATTAAATGAGAGACTTATCAAAGAAACGTAGGTTATAATGCGATACGCAAGTGATATATTGTAATGTGAGATGTGTAGTGTAGAGATGAGAAATACCGAAGGAAGTGATTTAAGGGTCATAGTGAAGTGAAGTGAAGAAGAGAAGTGCCAGTGCAGTGTGATCTTAAACGAACAAGCATTAAGTGCGGAGTAAGATTATAGAAGTTTCTTTTTTTAAGAGTAATTCTTTTTTGTAGACTTCCGAGACGCACCTATGCATATCTTGGCTAAGAAATATCGTTTTGGGGGAGTTAACTCACTTCGAAATGGGAAGGAAGGATGATTGGAAGTATGATGACACACGGTGGCCGCGATTGTTCCATCATGCCACGACACACAACATTCATGTCTTATACGGTGTTCCAATCAACAGCCTAGGTGAAGCGCATGCGATGTCATATCGGCAAGGAAGGAACAGAGGAGGGTTGAAAAGAAAGACATCGATGTTGGATGCAATGCCACCTCATACAACCAATACGTCATGCCTGGGCCAGGTTACGAAACCGCGACCTTTGTAGCCGAAATCACAATGATGCCAACACCCAATTAAAACTCGCTATTCATGAGACCAAGAAAATTAATGTTGTAAATAAACACGTTAAAAGCGATGTAGAGTATTGAAACTCACAAGAATATATCAGCAAAATATAGTACCGTCATTCAAGGCCAAAATTACTGCCGTGGAAAATAATCTTCGAGAACAAACTTTTGTATTATTGTTCATTTGTTTTTTGTTTTTTTTAATAATCGTAATACTAGGGTGGACGCTAATGAAACCTCCAAATAATAACTAATTTGTAATTGAACTAGATAACTATATACAGGAGTCATGCAGTAGACTACCTACCTTTCACAGATAGGAAAATAAGAGGAATATGGTTTTCAAATTACTTTGAAAACGTAATGACGTAGAGGCTCGACAATTCGGAAACCATAGCATAAACATTACGATTGTAGAGAGGAAGGAAATATATAATATTGTGGTATTTGTTCTTCAGCTCGGTTTTATTGATGAAAAGACGAAACTAATTTATCTCTCTGCATACAGTTCAAAACTTTATGCACAGCCAACATGTAATAGGAGCCTGCATACAATCCTAATGTACGATGTTTGTTATTAAACAAGTCAAACCTCACTTTCATATCTCACAATTTATTTTCAACAGCTCCGAACTCTGCGCTTATAGATATTTACCTTTTACATGCTCTTTAGACTCGCTCGTCGCTAAGGTATGAAGTTCGAAATCCACAACCTGACTAACACAACCAACAGAGTTGTTCAAATTATGCACGACTGCTTCATGCAAATATTCAAACTGCGCAGTCAGAGAATGCTGACTTTGAGATACATCGTTTTTTCCCAAGTGTGAGATCGTATTTATTTTTCGTAACTCTACAAAACTAAAAAACGCAGCATCATTGAATCTGATTTCCTCTAAATTATATTTTTCATCCCTGAATACTCATATTATTGAAAATATCGATGTGACGCTAACTATCAAGCCTTTCAATATGAACCTTAAAACTTTTTTATCTCGTATGACGTAAAAATTTAATATCAACAACCAGTTTTAAAATTAGTGATCTCAAAATTTTCTAGAACCCTTTTAGGTGCGTAAAATGACTTCACAAATACACACACACACTCATGTACATACACAAAAGTGTTTTTTTACTACTGACAATTCATTTATTTAGATATATTTTTGACAGAAGAATGCGGGACAATATGTTATAAGTGAAGGAAAATACACTGGATGTGCTCTGAGTAGTTGATTCAACCAATATTCGTCATTCAATTATATGTGAAATACAGATGTCTCAGAACAAATGTTACAAACTACTAAGGCTACTATTATGTGGAAGGGTCCAAAATTATCACTTTTTGCCAATAAACATAGTAAATATGTGACAGAATTATACTATGACATTTGCTCCAGATGGATAGACACATCGTCTTAAATTGCTGCTTGTTTGGTGTCACGGAATCTTCTTGCATGCGAACGAAACCCGCCAAAAAGGAGTGCATGACAAATTGACAACCACTCATTAGCAAATCTAACATGAGTAACTTCGTTATATGAAATTCCTCACCATGTATTCATTGACAAATGTAGATCATCTTTTACTCTCCTGCATTCACGATTATCTGTGATTGATACATAATATATAAAAAGGAGACTTGCCCATTGGAACTAATTTAAAAACTGTTAACTGCATTATGATTAACTATATTAACATCGTACACCGATACAACGATCAACGATCACGTGTTTCCGAGATTATACACCCCAAACTATATTGCATAGTTGTAAAGGTGTAGAAAATATGGGAAATGCTCGAAACAGAACTGAGTTGCAATGTTTATATCATCCGCAACGGCCAGAGACTTTATTAGTAAGACTGCCTTCACACAGAGCCAATGGACGCGCGACCGAGAATTTCCGGGTCTCTTCCCATACAGACACCGACCATTCAGTGAAGTGTTACCACGTACAATGCTAACATTTGTCCTAAAATAAGAAATAATAGAATGAAATTTTTTTTAAATGCATTTTGACAAGATGAAGCAACATTATAGAGAGTAAGTATTCACAGTATTCACCACGATTCTTGGACAGGTTTCTAAATGTGAGTAATTGTGTAGGTGTACAAATGGTGAATTCTAACCCAATGGTATGGTGTAAGAATGCTCCACAAATATTGTGCAGGAAAAGTAAAGATTGACGGAATTGAGAAAATGAAAAATAAGACCTTCAAGATGTAAAACAGAGTATTTCATTTTTCAATTTCAGAGAATCATTTAACTACTTTTTTCCGTCTGTTTCTATTAAAATATATTGCTGCTTCAAAAATATTGAATATCAATTTATACTTCCATTAATCACCGAAGAGAATAATTTATGGTATTATTACGTTCATCCCATGAAATTAAAGACAGTTATTTCTATAAAAATCTAAGTATTTATTTTTACAGACATTAGTCTTGTTCTACTTTTACTATTTTTCGACAAAGGTTTTCCTGTTGTTGTTTTTTTCAAATAGAAGAGCAAACATTATATTTCAATTTACGTACTAGAACAGACATTGCGACCTTCCACCACACATGTTTTCCTTTTTGGTGAAAATATGTACATTTATGTCCTCGTTCACTAATAACTTTTCATCGAAATATCATCCCTAATTGTTTATGTTAAAGAAATTTGTAAATTTGACGCTGATATCCCACATGAGTCATGAATTGTATTGGTTTTAGTACGTGAAAAAACAACAACAAAAAACAAAAAACGTTGCGAAAACTTTGTGTAAATGACAAACACATGTCTGTAAAATGAATTATTAAATGTTTTTATAAATATAACTCTCTTAAATTTCTTGGCATGAAAATTGCAATATAAATTCTTTATACTGTTACAACCAAAAACCATCAGAATGATTCACAACATTGTCCACTTAAAAAGAGCAGATTTAAACCATTGTACATATCTTTAGAAGAAAAAAACACGAATCCCCGCAATCTGACGTCTTTCTGCAACCCAAGCAACACTCCCAAGAACTCTCTCCGTTTTTCTATGGCAGCGGGAAACCGTGAGATGCAGGTCTGCGGCGGCGGCTGTCGCATCGAGCACAGCGCGTCGCGGGCCTACGGCAGTGCCTTCGCTCTCCAACTGTGACATTCGGATCGGGTCACGTTTCTCCTCCCCCTTCCCCG
>BOPP01000303.1:10104-31056 GCA_017312745.1 Gryllus bimaculatus | reverse complement strand
CGAGTGTCTATCTCTAATACGGTTCTACATTCTAAGTATAAAAGGATTAAGCACAGTCGATAATTTCTGAAGATGCGCCAGTTCGCGTAAGGAACGCTAGTTATGACAGCACGCAACGCGAGCTCGTGAAGCCAGTAGAGCACTCCGGGATGAGTGAAACCGTTAAAAGACCGGATAGCAGCACGGCGCGGAAAAGCTCGCTCGCGCAAAAAACGAAACGCGAGGAAGCCACTCGCTCCTCATTGAAAGTTGCCCAGGTGCCAGGGAATTAACCGTTATGCCAACGAAAATATTACTACGAAACACGCGCCAAGCGTTTCACCGAGCTGCAGTGGATATTTGGCACACTTTCTTTCAGGAGCGCTATTTAAACCATGTTAAATCACGGTATGATGGTAACTATCCAACGACGGTTACTCAAAATTAAGGTTTACTCGCATATATTTATTCTATTATTCAATTATACTCTCAATTTTGATAGCTCTTTGACGAAAAATTTACTATTTACTTTTCGATTACCGATAAAATAGGATATACTATGTTGCGAAAGTTTAAGGTATTATATTACAATTACACATCCAACAAAACAAATTCGTGTAAAACCAAATATATATTTAATGTGCCCATGAAAAAAATCAAATAAATACACACTTCAAAAAAAATAGTTGTTTCAGTAGAATGTATCTTACTTACAGATATTACCAATTCAGATTCAGAAAACCTTTTATGAAGGCCTTCTTATAAAAAAATAAAACGTAAAAAATGTTGTTTGCCCAGGAGACGCCTAGCATTGTTGCCAAAACGTTTCGCTGATATTGACTTTCAGACGTGTCTCTCTCGGCTGCAGGATGCCTACGCTTTGAAAGACTTTCATTACCCGTTTACGTTTTTTTGTGAGACAGGACCAACTTCCACACATCAGATGCCAATTAAGAACAGAAGCCGGTACTATAAAACGCCTGTTTCTCGCCCCAAGAAATACCTCCTTTCTCTCCTATTGTAGAAATGAGCTTAGCGAAATTTGCGTGGTTAGACGGAAGAGCGGGCCTGATGCCCGAGTCCTCGCACGTAAAATAAGGCAAATCCATCCCATTCAACCCATTCAATTTCCATTCTCAACAATCCAAATCCAATCCAGATCCAATCGATCCAATTCGATCCAATTCCGAATCCAGATCACGATCCAATCCATCAATCCATCTGCGAAGCAAATTGCCGATGCAATGCGATTGCAAGCCGATTGCAATGCGATGCAATGGCGATGCAATGCGATGCCAATGCGATGCAATCGATGCAATGCGATGCATCGATGCAATCGATTGCAATCGATGGCGATGCAATGCGATGCAATGCGATGGCAATGCATGCAATGCTTGCAATGATTGCAATGTTACATGCCAATGGCGATTGCAATGCGATTAGCAATGCCGATGCAGCATGCGATGCAGAATCGATGCAATGCACGATGCAATGCGATGCAATGCGATGCAATGCGATGCAATGCATGCAAGCTGAACCTTGATGCCGACTGCAATTGCGAGTGCAATGGTGCAAGCATGCAATCGATGCAATGCAGCATGCAATTGCGATGCAATCGATTGCGAATGGCAATGCAGCATCAGTGCAATGCACGAGTTGCAATGCGATGCAATGCAATGCGATTCCCAATGCAATGGATGCGATGCTATGCGATGCGATGCGATGCGATGATGCGATGCGCCGATGCATGCAATTCGATTGCAATCGCGATTGCAATGCGATGCAAATCATGCCAATGCGATTGCAATGCGATGCAGCGATGCGATGCGATGCATTGCGATGCCAGCCGATGCGATGCGATGCGATGCGATGCGATGCGATGCATCAGCGATGCGATTGCGATCCGATGCGATTGCGAATGCGATGGCCGATGCGATGCGGGATTGCGATGCGATGCGATGCGATGCATGCGATGCGATGCGATGCGATGCGATGCGATGCGATGCGATGCCGATGCGATGCGATGCGATGCGATGCATGCGATGCGATGCGCATGCGTATGCGATGCGATCATGCGATTGCGATGCGTGCGATGCCGATGCATGCGATGCGATGCGATGGCGGCATGCCATGCTTTGCGATGCCGATGCGATGCGCATGCGATGCGATGCGAATGCGATGTCTGCGATGCGTATGCGATGCGATGCGATGCGATGTCATGCGATGCCGATTGCGATGCGATGCGATCGATGCCGCATGCGATGCGTGCGATGCATTCGATTCAGATTCGATTCGATTCGATTCGATTCGATTCGATTCTCGATTCGATCATTCGATCGATTCGATTCATTATTCAATTCAATTATTCAAATTTCAATCTCAAATTAAGAAAACCATCCAAGCCATTCATCCATTTTCATAAATTACAAATTTCATAATGTGATCACTAGGGGCAGATTTGGAATGAAATTTCATATTGTTCTTTCATTTAAAACAATACCTTTATTATAGAAAGCATTTATGTATTGACGAAACAAAATTATGCAATTTTATGTTTTTATCTTCTTTTTTTCGGCTATTTCGACTAATAGGTTTTTTACCATCTCACTTTGATTTTTATTGCATTTATTAGCTTATTTCATCGATTTTATGTCATTTTAATTGGTACTTGTTTTCAAACAATATTTGATGAGTGCAACAATATTTACCACAGAAATTACCCGAGTAGCCTATTCGATTCTCTCATAATTTGTAATGTCAGCCGTTGGAAGAACTGTGTAATCTAAGACTCCTGTTGTCGTTATCGACGCCATTAGCCAGCTTTCGTCCGATTTCGCAGTAAAAAAGGCCAGAGATTTCTTTTAAGGTACAGATCAAAATCAAACGTTGCCAAAGCTCGTTCCACTTAACAAAAGGAGGAAGATTACATCATAACATATGTCTAACCATGCTTAGAATTGTTCATCTGAAGTGTTAATACCAATAAAAGAAAAAACTATAAAACAACTCACCGAAATGACAGAATGTCATATTCATATTTAAAACAGCTCTTACTAAGAAGGATTAGAACGCAGTCCACATGAACGCTCGTCAGCAATTAATTGACGACAACCTCAATTCCGATTGAACATGTCCAACATCAAGGAGACGTTTTTTTCCTGTCCACGAGAAGTCGCGGAAATCCATAGAGACCCACTCCACCGGCAGCCTTTCTGAGGAGAGACTCAACAAGTTCATTACCAGCATTTGCTCTCGCTTCCGTCGCATAAAGAGAATTCACCGTCCCGTGCGTCTGATATTAAATAGACCCTCCCACTTCGCTTCAAATGGAAGAGAAAATCCAGCAATATAAATCCCCAATCTAGCTCGCAGCGGCGCGGCAACGTGGCCATCTCACGCCTCCATGCACGCCGCCCTCGCTGCGTGACGGCCCGGATGGGACACCGCACGAACGCAGGTCGCCGGCCGCTCATAACTCTGGTTTCTATTTTGGCCAGGCGGAGCGAGAGGCGGAGAGGCGGCGAAGCGACGGCGTGTGGGCGGGTTAGCCCGCGGCGCGTTCGGAGGCGATTCGTGTTCGGGTGAGGATGTGAGGAAGGAGAAACGAGCAAGGCGGAGGAACATTCGGTGAGGCGAGGGAGAAGTACCCGTGTGGGACGTAGGGAGTGCGAAAGATGGTTGGGGGAGTGGCCCGCAGGCGTCGATTCGATCGTGGGTTTAGTGCGTTGGGCGAAGCAGGAAACGGAAGCAAGGCGTGAGGAGACATCGGTGAGGCGAGGAGAAGTACCCGCGTGGCGGGGAAGGCGAAGCAGGGGTGGTGGCGATGTGGACACGCGCGGACTCGAGGCGATCGTGGATTGGTGGCAAAGATCGGGGGGAGGGAAACGGTAAAGGGGGCGTGTGACGGAGGAGGGAGACTTAGGTTAGAGAGGTTCGGGAGACGAAGGAAATTGACAGCGTGGGCGGTAAAGCGGTGGTTGTTGGTGTGGTGGCAACACGGGGCTACGAGTCGATCGTGGATTCGGGTGGCGCGATGCTTGGAAGGAGAACGGAAACGGGTGGAGAAATATCGGTGAGCGAAGTGGCGGGAGGATGAAGCGATAATAGTTGGCGTGGCGCGAAGGAGCTGTGGTGGATTGGTACGCAGGCCACAGGCTATCGTGGGATTGAGTGGCAGGACGCGGGGAGAGCAACGGAAAGAGGGGCGCTGCATTGGCGAGAAGACATTGACGAAGGAAGTGCGAAGAGAGGGCCAGGCGGCCGCCGGTTGCGAGACGCGGAGGGACGGAGAGGAGGTGTACGGACGAGGGGGCTACGACGTAGAACGGAGCCAAGCCGGGGGTGTCGAGGACGAGAGAGGGCGAAAGTCGGGAAATCGTGGCGAGAGGTGGGGGCCATAGGAGCATATAGGCTAGAGGCGGTGAGGTAGAAAGGATCACGAAGAAGGATTTGGGGGCGAAGGGCGGAGGTTGGATTGAGGACGGGGCCCACGATTTGTGGACCGGCGCGGCGTGAGGAGATTGACCGGGTGTTTAGTGGCGAGGGCGGAGTGGTGTAGAGGGACGTGAGCCGAAAGTTGGGAGGCGGCATGGAAAAAGCGTTGTGGCGCGGATAGGAGGATCACCAGTAGGGAGTCCATGCGTGGCGGACAGCGTGGTCGGCCAAACGTGTGGGCTGTTTGCAAGCCTCCTGACCGCTAGAATGAAGTCGCGTCTCTCCAATTAAACAAACACGTTTTCACAATTTAGCCTCCTACGACAGTGGCCCTTCCACCGTAAGTTGCGCAATCTAATTGTAAGGTTTACCTACTCACATACGACCAACAAAAGATTTATAATTGAATTCCCGTTAAGTAATTTCTTCCGATGCGATTTTTGCTGAATTCTGTAGAGCAATATACATTTCAACCACATACTGTAAAACGTTTCTATTTAAAAAAGGAATATAGAGTTATGACACAGTAAATAATACGTAAATATACCCAAGGGTAAAACTAGGGTTACGAAGTGTTGCCGTGCTCGTGGCATACAGCGCATTGAAATGTTGAATAAAGAGAGCGTATGCAAGAGCTTGGTGTAAACAAAGAGCGATTGTTGTCCGGGCACGCAAATTTTAGGCAGATTGAAAAAAAGTATATAGGACTGAAGGTTGCAATATGTACCAGCAGTTGATCACCTTTTCGCAAGGCATCAAGACTGAAACCATCCTCAATCTCTTGGAAGAGGTCGGTTATATGAAATGAATATGTATGTCCAATTAAAGGGTTAATCATCATTTTTATTCTTGAGCCCTACTCCATAAGGAATAAGAGAAGGCTATATAATCGTGCGGTGGAAATCAGAGATTTTTCGACAGAAAAACTTTAATGTCTGCCTGGTAACAAAAAAGTGGATAAAACTTGTTCCTCTATTGGAAATAAACATGTAGTATTTAAATAACCACGCTAATTAGAATCACAATTTTTGGGTACCTTGACGCCTAGTAAAAATACGATTTCTTAAGTCCTCTTATGGATCGATGAAAAGTGATAATAGCAATTTTTACGAACTCTTCTGATTTACAAAAAATTTAAAATTACAAATGAATAATAATTGAAAGATGGAAATGATTGAAATAAAGGTTATTTAAATAATTTAATATTGCGAAAGCGATTGATATATTGTCAGAAAGTCTTATTTACACCACTTCGATTCATTATCAGTTGATTGCGAATAGTTATTCGAAAGTGTGAGGTTAACTATTATACCTGTTCAGTTCCGATTAAAAAATACGAATACCAGAGAAACGGCACACCAAATGCATTTACTTACACCTTCGGTAGTTTTAAGATTAATCTAATATCCTATAAAGATCGAATCGTCAGCCAATTTACTTTTTGCCCAAAAGAACTCCGCCAAGAACACTGAGCAGGTACTTCTCCCCCACAAGGTTACATACAGTATTTCCTGTTTTCTTGTGACTAAATGAATCGATTCAAACTCCCCCAGTGATAGTCATTATTTATTTTAGCCATAATAAATAATAATAATAATAATAGAAATAATAATAATAATAATAATAATAATAATAACAATAACAATAATAATAACAATATAAATAATGTACGTTTCTCCGTGGTGAATTAAAAACCAAACTCAATATTAAAAACACGTTTATTCGTGAACAATTATACACTAAAATCTATCTGGTCTATTACAGATATATTACACTTATTATTTTCTTTACACACACTCCGTTCTCTTGATGATTTATTTTACACGTTCACTTCTTACACACTATTTATTTACCACTGCTTCTCTTCTTCTATAAGTATTCAGTCAGTTCCGACGATGCACTGTCCACCGGTCCATTGCACTTGGACCCCAATTTCCTACACAGACCACAATTCCCTTGCGCAACCACAATTTCTTGCACAGACCACACACTACACTGCGCCAACCAGGGTCCACTGCCACTGCTGTTTACCGCGATGCACCCTTCACAGCTCAGCTTCCACTCAACTGTCAGACTGCTGACTGCTGTTCAACCACTGCACCACTCTTCACCGCAATGCACATTTCACAGCACAGCTTCCATTCGGACACCACTGAACCGACTGACTGCTTCTCTGCCTACTCACTGATGTCTTACTAACCACTGACTTCTACTCACGCTGACTGTGAATCCGCCGGCAGCGGCGCTTTTATACCTGCCCGGCGCTTGTCTCCAGGCACCCGGCACATTCGCGGCGATTCCCCGCGGCTCTAGTTC
This sequence comes from Gryllus bimaculatus, assembly GCA_017312745.1. Lineage (NCBI taxonomy): Eukaryota > Metazoa > Arthropoda > Insecta > Orthoptera > Gryllidae > Gryllus > Gryllus bimaculatus. The sequence goes on along the minus strand of BOPP01000303.1, from coordinate 24,327 downwards.
GGGGGGAAGGGAAGGGGCGCCGGCAGATGACGCAATCCACGCGCAGCGAATTCGTTGTTGGGCATTTTCGATTCAGACGTTAGGAAAAAGATTGTACAGATCGTGCTATCCAGAATAAATAAAATCTGCAAAACATGGATCAATTCAAGAAGCAAAATGTCCGCTATTAATACTTGGACAATTCCCATAGCAAATTACACATTTGGTGTAATAAAATAGACTGAAACACCCTTACAAACTTTTGACAGGGAAATAAGAACTACACTTACGAGGCATCGACTTCCTCACCTTAAAAGTTCAGTCCATAAGCAGTACTTACCTCGAGGTAATGCAGGAAGAGGACTCCTTAACGTGGAGGCACTTTGCAGACAGCAAGAAGGAAAGCTACGTCGGTACTTTCTGCCCATTAACTCGTCTGCTCTGTGATCAAGATAAAGCGATGACCCATTATGTCTAGCAAAACTAAGCAATGATTTTGATTATCACAAGCATCGAGATCGCGTGAATATCTTGCATAGAAAGAAATTTGATGATCGATTTTTTGCAACATTAACTTCGGAGAAAGATGATAAGAAAAGCTCAGAGGAGTGGCTTCGAACTGGGGGCCTCTTCGGAGAGAATGAAGGATTTATTTTCTCTATTCAATACCAAGTTGTCAAAACAAGAGTATATAAAAATCATGGAGTCAATCCAGCATATTTGCTATGTATGCTCCGCATTAGCTCAAAGAGAATACCTTAAGAGACACAACTGCTTCGCCAAACTAAACTATCAAGCCCTTGCCAAGAGATACGACCTCCAAGACAGTGAGCAACTTTATTATAAGTGCAAATAAGAGTAATTAATCAGCAATGATCGAGCTCGAATTGTGAAGGATATTCAAAGCATCACTGATTGAACAGTGGAAGCAAATATACCAGATATTATTCTGTTTGATAAAATATCTTAAATATGATGCATCACTGATGTTGCGTTTCCTACAGACGACAGGCTGTAGCTACGGTTGCTGAGAAAAAGAAATACCAACCCCTGGCTGTTGAATTGAAAGGCATGTATGGATTGCGCTCAGTCGAAGTGCTTCCTGTCAGGGTGTGGATTGGTCACCAAGGAAAGGCAAGAGGTCGCGAAAACATTAAAACTAACTGAGAAGTGGACCACGGACCGTTCAGGAAGATGCATACTTGTAACAGCAAATACAGTCCGTAAATTCTTATGCTAGAACTGAAGGAAATAAAAAACTAATTATCTTCTAGTTCCAATTTACGTGTAAACCATTGTTGTCTTGGGTGAACTAAAACCCTGGCATCAGTGCATATCCACAGGAAGTAAGAAATAATAACAATAATAAAAAAGAAGAATAGCAAATATGATTCTTGCAATCTACATTTGAAATTTGACTTTAAGAACATATTCAACTCTATGATTACACCGCATCGTTTATTTTGGAAAGTTCACTTTCTCGAAGCTTCAGTTTCCATACTCTCAATAAAGATTTAATAAAAACAAAATATATTCCAAAACTATCTACACTCTATATAGTAAGCTACAAGCATTTTCTTAAAATATATTATATTACCCACACGTTAAATACGTTTTTATCATTTCAGACAGTCTCTTTCCCGTGGATCAAAAGAATTACATTTAGTGTCGTCTCCCGAGGAACTGTCATTATAGAAACGATTCTAATGTTTTAAGTGAGAGTTGTAAGACGTTAATGCCTTACAAAACGTATAGCGTTCTCTCTCGGCGATTCCAACAAGAATGTGCACTTGGGCTTTTGCAATCTACACTAGAGCTTTCTTCTCTTTCCACCGCTGCCTGATGAGTTTGTCGTGTTACCGTGCGCCCGGCAATTAGGAAACAAAAAATTTGCAAAGCAGGACCTACGTTTCAGCAAAGCTGCTGAAGTTTGCATGAAGAAAGTTCGCCCATTCTCCGTAAATTTCGTCTGCCACAAGAAGTTGAAAAATATGTAGTTTTTTTCGTAGCTTTAGGCCAGACAAATGAGAAAACATTTGTATAATACGAGCTCAGTTGCAGTGTAAAATAGGGAATGCGTGTTTTACTTTCATTTCTAAAGAAGCTTTGTAAAATTAAACAAAATGTACTACTTGTTCACAAATTCCTTTTATACGGTTTTCGCTCTGAAAAAACTCCCCTTATTTTGTAATCAGCTTTTGTGGTGATAAAAAAGGGGCAATGCAGGAGTGAAATTTAACACATTAAATTCTTGTTAATTAGTTACGAGTCCATAAGATAAACCGTGAACAGAGTTAACACAGCACTTAAAAAAGAAAAGAAAAATTAAAACCTTTGAATTATGATAATTGTAATTAATCCGAATTTTAACGGTTTATTCACATGGGTTATGGGTTTTAATTAATTCTGTAATAAAAACTTAAGAGATTAATAACTTTAAGAAATTGAATGACATAAAGTGCGCGTCTCATAGGTTGAGGAACACCTTGTGTTCGATGAATAGAAGATAATTATATTTGCAGAAGGAACATTCATTTATATTCTATAACACCAGACAAGACTAGAAAATATTAAAAGAACTAGAAACAACCTGAGAGTGAATTTACTTCAATGTAACTGAATTTTAATATTGATAATTCAAATCCATTTGAAAGTTTACTTCGACCGATGTGTTTCCAAGTCACAAGTAAGGAGCCAAGACGGATGAATATTTTCAATGAAAAATGTACGACGTAAAGCACATATATACGATCATTTTGAATATAAAAACCTCTTGACTTCTTGCCCCTTATTCATTACGTGTTAGGAAACTTCTTGAGTTTAGGGCAAGCAATAACAAATCAAACCATGTATACACTCAAAATCAATATTTTGGCCATTTATTGAGACTGTTGACCCATCACTTGCTGAAGTGCCTAAATAATATTTAATACCACACTAAACATAAAATATTGTTGGGTAAAATATCAATACAGTCACGGAAGAGACAAATCTCTAACCCAGGGTCGTGCAGGGAAATGGGGAATCAGATTAGAAAATTTATTCCAGAAATGAAGTGATATGAACACCTATTTTGTTCCAAATAGTGGGGATTTTCAACAGAAACTTGGGCTAATTCGGCAGAGCGACCACCTCCCCCTCCTCCGTGTGGCATGAAATGGGCGTGAAGTTCGGAGGCAACGACAGAGGAAAAGACAGCGGAAGCATCGTCGGAGCGACTGGTCTTTCTGCAAGCTCTCACTCCGAAGACAACGGAGTTTGTACCACCTCCAACGTTAAGGCACTATCGGTCTTGTGCTCACGCGCAGTTCAACCCACCTTCAGTTGGCACCGCTTTAGTGCATCTGCGCATGGGCAGAAGATCGATAGTGCTGACGCCAAGGCTGGCACAAACTCCCTACTAACGAAGGGGCGCCGGAAATCCTCGGAAGATACAATCGTTCCTCTGTGAAACAAAATCCACCGGCTTAGAGGGCTCAGGGCATCAAGTAATGTCACTGCAGGGCCTCTGACAGAGAGGTCCAAGTTCCAACGATGGCAGGTCGAATTCAGCCGTTGGAGGCTTGCTGCTCTGATCGGTAGTTTTCTGCGATTTCTCCGGTCAACACCAGGCGAATGCCGGAATTACCCAAACAGACCACGGACCACGCACAATCTTTCCTTCCTCTTCCTTTCCTAGTCTCATCCTCACCTCTTACTTACACACGTCCACCTACATGCTCTGGATGATCACTCATGTCGGGAAAGAAGTCGGGAGCTACCTGGTTGGGGAATAACACAGCAAGGCTTACTGGTAGGACGGCGCCGGATCTTGCCATTCAGCGGGAGAAGATCGCCGCCACCTCTCACTATAAAACGGGACTACACTTACAGGACTAATGACATTATGTGTTGACACCCTCGGTATCACCTATAAGTAAGTCAGTTCATGAAACAAAACCATGCAAGAGAGAGAATCTCAAGGGAATCCCAAAAATCGTGCTGACTCAATTTTACGATTCTGTTATTCAATTTAACGCATCTACTGTAAACATCAATACGTTTACGATTAATTTACGGAGAGGATTAAAACATGTAAAGAAATATGAGATTATTTGATTGATAACATCTTTAGTGTAGAAAGTATCTCATATTTCACTTCGACCCAAAATCTATTCTAAATTTCCAGCTTTGATCACGGATCAATAAACGGCTGAATAGTTGGCTTGACGAATACTCGTATTATTTGAGCTTATCTCAAGAAATATAATTTTACCATGTATAATCATTTTTTTCTACGTTCAATTATTTTTTTTAATTTTCGTTTTGTAGGTTTTTTCTCGGCTGACAGCCGCTTGTCTTCTACGCCCCGATAGGACGCATATTCGAACATACACTCGCCTCCAGCACACATGCGGGCTCCTCTCACTGGAGGCAGCAGAACGCGATGCTCTTCGCGACAACACATTCATGAGAGGCAAGGGACAAACAATCATGCCCAAGGTGGGACTCGAACCCATGACCGTTCGAACCGAAGCGCAGTGTCGGTACACGTTCTTACCCACCTCATCCATTCAGAGAGGCGCGTATAATTATATTACGTACACGTATTATACTACGGATACTTTTATCTGTATTTGTACAACAGATCGTACATCGAACACAACATATTTTGTATGTTTTTAATACACCAATGTTCTTAGTCCGGAATTGGTATTTGATGCAGCGCTTCCGTCAGCAAGACGCAAATGATTTTTTTATAGATGTATCTCATGATTTTAAAAACAATAAATAACACATGAAAAGCTATCAACATTCAATAACTATCCGTAGCCCACAACAAATATCACGTCCTGCAAAGAACCTCAACCACAGATCACATCCTCTCCCAATCAGTTATAATATATAATATAATATATCTTTATTAGTGAACGAATATACATAGTTCAGTATTATTTATACTACATCATATGTATTTTTTATGACTTATATTTAACTTAAATGCTAATCTTACAACTAAATCTAACTACACATGAATCTAACTACACAATTAGTAAAGGTAACTTCCTACATTGCCTAAACATATTAGTGAACTGATCCACAGTTTTTTCAGTTATCGCTTTCTTGTCTACAGAACTCTGTTATGGACAACTGACATAAAAATCTTATCAGCGATCTTATCACGAAAAGAATAAAAAATAAATGTAATTTATTACATGAAATTGTTATATACATACTGTGCACAAACAAAAATACAAAACTTTTATATATTTATCGTTGCTAAATGCAAAGAATGATTACACAATGATTTTACACTAACAGTAAATTGTTTATAAGTATGAGATAAAATGAAGGGAAGGAAGTAATATGTGTCATTTATTTCTGTTGCCATCTGAAAACAATTAGACTTAAAAACTTTAAATAATTGACATAACGGCTCTCAAAGTCTTTCAAACGGTACGGGCTTCTAACATTATTCGAAATGGCTGAAGGTAATTTCAGAAGGATTTGATAATGCTGATTCAGCACGTGACACTTGACACGAATGGCGTCGATCGATTTTATTCAATCTTGGAAGGGCTGGGCGTGAGGTTCCCCATCTCTGTGGGTAAATCATTAGAACGCGGCACCGGAAGGAGGTAGGAGCCCGGGAAGGAAGAAAGGGCCTGAAATTGCGGGTCATTACCTCTGACGAGACCTGAATGCGCCAATGGTGAGAAGTATAGTAGTACCAGGAATTCGAGATTAGAACGAAACCACAGTAATGGTGCTATAATCGCCCTAGTTTGGCTACTGCTTAACGTGGAAACTTTCCACATAAAGTAAAACTATGGTGGGAGATCTTCGACTCTTTTGGGTGAGTCACAGACTGTCAGTACTGCAGCAGTCGCACGGGGTATGTGAATGCCTTAAACTTTATACCTTTTGTGTTGTTAGCATTTCGAGACGGGTTAATGCTGACCACTTATGTATAATAATATCACAATCCGGTAACCAATTTGTTTTAATCCCATAGGGTAGAAGTGCAAGTCTTATAATAATTGCAAGGTAGCTTAGATCTGCAAACTCGTGCGAACATCTGCTCTAAACCAGCACGCACCCTACTAAAGAGCCGCCTCCTTTACAGAGTCGATGGTTATGAATGTTTTTGCAATTGTCTGCGTCTGCAAGGCTTTCGCAGAAATAGTAATTGAACTATGAAGATTATGAAGAGTGGTAGGTTACTATGTCAGTTCATGAGAATGAAAATGTGGATGATATGCAAGAAATAAAATAAAGGTTTAAACTGAATTGGGAAAATATTTAAATTTACAAATGACCAGCATTCTTGAAATTTGTGAATGCGAAAATGTTGTACCTATAACTTTAAAAAAGGTACTTCATAAATTGAAGGCAAATATATTAATGAAACAACAGGTTAGAGTCAGCATGAACTGTAAACAGGGCATCTGTTATTTGTTTTGTTTTTTTGGAACAATTATTGTACATCGATAATAGATAAAACTATTAGAAGTAATTCTTTGATCTGCAAATTTCAGCTGAATAACGCCTAGAATTGATAGAGTATTTCTTCCTTTAAAGGAATTAAATTAAGACGTACATTACAGTTTAAACAACACAAATTAGAAAGATGTTCATACAACTTGCAAATCCATCATCAAGATCCTAATCATCCAAATCTTTAAAAAAAGGTGGGAAATATGATGTTAGTGGTACCGCTAGGTTAATGTTACGAAAGGGTAAATAATAAACCAATGGTACAACTGCGCGCTACAGATCGTATCTAATGTTTAATAAGTTATGCGCATAGATAAAAGAAAGGAAATAAATTAAATGAACAACAAGCGATGAGATTCGGATCATAAGGCCAAACCAAACGAAATATACCGAGAATTTTCTATTCGCAGAGGGACTGCTAAACGAAGAATTCATCTGTGAATATTTTAATGAGCCGGTCTAGTATCATAAAATCTACAGGGAAACATTTCTCAAAAAGACTTGTTATGACCACAAGGTATTCAACATGTTAAGGCCCGATTTTCTACATTGAGCAAATATTTTGTTTCAATCTTGCCAAGACAAATATTGTATTTATCTCCTGTATGTTGCTAATAATAATAATTCTACCTGAAGTAGGCGTGTCGGGATATATTTAGTGAAGTATATCACTTTTACAATTCAAATCTGACTTAATGAAATGAACTAAAGGATTTTCAATTTATTAAATCCAGACCACCGCTTAAAACTATTATTTCGTGGAAAACCGTTTGGGAAAGACGGACTTTGAGGATTTGGTGGTCGTTCTATTGATGCATCCTTGCTGCCGCTGTCCGTGGACCAGCGCCATTATGCGGGTTTCTGTTCCGAGAACCAGTCCTACCGCGGACATCGTCTCAGCTAGGATCTATATCTCCCTCAGTTGCAGGATCTCACTCTCGCAACGGCAGAGATTAGCACAGGCACCGCAGCAAGATCTGCGCGCTACGCAGACGTCACTCAAACCAAGGCGTATACACTCTCCGTCTGACCTTCTGGCTCGTGCATTTGCGAGGTGCGTGTTGTTCATTGCTGCTGAGAAGAGTGTAGTAGGGTACATGTAGGTTTGTGTATTTTTCATCTGTACGTTATGTTGTTGTATGTGCTCAAAGAATCCTTAAAGTAAGAAAAATCTGCACCTACAGGTTGGAGAATTTATCTCTTTTGCTAATCTTAAATCACTATGGATATTTTCAAAAGTATGTGAAACGACCTTATCCTTCTCATGGCTACCGGATATGACATGGTCTGAAAATTCGGTAAGAATGTATAGTACGCATCAACGTCAGGGATAGCATAGTGCAGTTGAGATCAATATAATTAGGTTATTGATTAAGATGTGGGTTGTTGATCAACATTAACAAGACAGATTTTACAGATCACGTCGGAACTTAATCAATAAAGTTCTACGCTGTTTCTTGCGCAGTAGTACTATTACTAGACGAAATGCCTAGTATGATATCACACCGTCATTTGCCCTCACCATATCCAGTGAGAAATAACTTACTAAATACGACTACAAACAAGCCAACGACTATTTTCTCCCATTGATAAAAAATATACAACTTCACAGCATTGAACATTTTTTAAAGTATGGTAGTTACTACATGTTTATAAACAACGTCTAATGTATACAGGCCTCGTCAGATCCAACGAAAATTCAATTAATCCGTCGACCAACTTTAAGGTAATAATCAGAGACCACATTCAAATAGAACCAGTGGAACGCTACCTCGCCGGTTGAGTAGGAGAAATGGGCTTCACAGAAAGCTACAGAGAGGAACAGATTCATTCAGATTCAAAATTCTATGTGGCGAATGTCGAGCGGCCACTCCGGCTATTAAGAGAGAACGCGGCTTCTGGCGTGGTTTCTGAGAGCGCATCGTCGAGTGTAAAACTTCATCGGCAGTAAATATTATCAAATCAAAGAAAGGAGAGGTTCTCCGCAAACATTTAGCGACCGCTCTGAAATTGACCACTGACGACAGATGATTGCACAGGGAGAGGTGGTTCAGAGCATCAACTGTCGTTACTGCAGTGCCTCTGCCCAGGAGGTCCTAGGATATAGTCCCGACGTTGGCAGGATTTTCACCACTTGTTTGTCAGCTAGGTCGAATTCAGTTACATCTGAAAAAAAAAATTATAATATCAGAGCCGGCTGCTCTGATCGGTAATTTTCCGTGGTCTCCAATCAACTTAAGGCGAATACCGCAGCAGTACCCTAACAAACGGACCACAGACCACGAAAGATCTTGCCATCCTATTCCTTGTCTTATCCTCACCCCCTTACTTAAACTAACATGCAATACACTACCACACATGACGACATGACACGTACACTACCACACACAATCGAGAGCTTAGATCGGCTGGGGCAGTGTCCCGCAAATGGAAAATTCCTGGTTGGGGAAAATCTTCTAACCGACGGTAGGTCGGCGCTGAATCTCGCCTCCCAGCGGGTGAAGATCCCCGCCACCTCCCGAGGGAAAATATTCACTACACTTACGGCATTAATGACGTGAGCCGTGACGTTATTCCGACGATGCGCCCGGAATAACTAACAATGAATCAATCAATCAATGACGGGCGATTGCGTGGGCATCAATCGCGAGAATTCGCTTGAGCCGATTCTTTGGCCATGTGCCAGTGGTCATTATGTCGACACTCGCCGCTGCCGGCGCCAGCGTTCGCCGCCACCCCTATCAACATCGCACCAATCACGACCAGGCACGGTCGATCTGTCTATCTGAGCATTGGGACACCCCCACTCGGTACGCGGGACTACACGTAGATTTACTTATAACGGCACATGTCGTTTAATCAGATATGACGATGGCCGGAACTTGAACATCACCTTAGTAATGTCACTGTAGTGACGTTCAAACTCTCAAGTGGATGACACTGTGCCTGCTGACGTACGTCAAATCCCAATTCAAATAAATTAAAAATACTTTAATGGCTGACGGCATCGGCTAATGAAACAGAAGGACTGACCATGGACTCCATAAGGTATGCCTTGTTTTTCCGTATTAGTCTCTTGCTGGGCGATCCGTGAATTGGCTGTATGTTATGCATTGGCAGTATATTAGGTATTAACCACATCCACAATTAGGAAAGAAAAACAAAAAAATGCTGGTTTCAACATGTCACCTCTGATTGTTTATTTTTCTAAATTTCGGGACGTCCCTGTGGAGAAAATATCCAATACGCAAACCGAACCGCCATTTCACACGTGACTGACAGTGCATTATATCTTGCGCGGATCGGGTGTGAATTCGCCCGCACACTGATCTTGGCTTCAGGAGGGGGTGGGGTCCATGTCGCGCGACTCGAACCGTGTGTCGGGCTCTGGCCTCCGGGCAGCGAGCGGTGGGCGGTGGGAGGTGGGTGGTCCGGCGCGGCCGGAGGGCATGTCGCAGCGTGTCCCCCGATATTCGATACTCCGGGTCGAGTTTGCTCCCGGCGATCGGCTTCGCGACGCCCCGCCGCTGCAGCGCGCGCTGTTCGGCCCGGCTCCCCGGGGGGCGGAAGGTCTCTCCTGTGGTGCGTACGGATTCACTAGCCGTCCGCAGTAAATAAGTCTGCAGTTGACTACTCACTTTCTGTGTATTGGATGGGTTTCGGGACCCATGGTCAGCACCTACCGGGAGAGGTGGCTCAGGGCGTCAACTGACCTGGGTTCCAGGGTTCCGACGGTGGCAGGATTTTCGAAACTAGCTTGTCAGAAAGGTCGAGTTCAATCAGTCTGGAGGAGAGTTCTAGCGGCCGGCTGCTCTGATCATTAGATTTTCGTGGTTTCTCGAACAACACCAGGCGAATGCCTGAGCAGTACCCTAACAAACGGGCCGTGGACCACACGCGATCTTTCCATCCTCTTCCTTGCCTATTCTCACCTCTTACACACACTTACTCTAATGCACTACACTACCGCACATGCCGGGAGACCAGTGGGATGCTTAAAGGTTGTACCGACTGGGGCGGTGCCCCCTTGTTGGAAGATACCATGTTGAGGAAAATCCCGTTAGGTCGGTTCCGGATCTCGCCATCCAGCGGGGGATGATGACCGCCACCGCCAGAAGTTACCGCGTCAGGAGTCACTAGCAATCAATAAACCGGGGGACGCCATGTCTCTCCTGTGATGTTTTGGGGCGGACGGTTTCACTGACCATCCAGAATAAATAAGCCAGCAGTTGACTACCTACTTTGTAGGCATTGGGTGGTATTCGGGCCTCCTGGTCGCTCCTTAAGTATTTACGTAACGCTTGCGACATCCCACCCGCATTTTTAATTTGTAAAACTAAATTATAAAAGGTAACTATTTGTATTAATTGTATTTGTGTTATGTATAAAAATGTATGACAATGAAATTCAGAATTAGTTGACGATGCTGACTGCACTTAACAGTAAATTTGGGGATAATTTTTGAATGAGGGAAGGATTCATAGGTGGGAATATTTTTGACAAATTGAGTACACGCCAACATGCATGACGCCATGAACCCCGAGTCAACTGCGCCAATTTAATTCGATTCTAGAATATTCTATAGGTTAGTGTCGAATATTTTCTTTGACATATAACACATTAAATGATTATGCCACATATGAAAAAAATATTTCCATTTATTTGTAAAAGTGCATACAACATAAACTTTTAGTTTATTTATTTAGTTAGTTAATTTTAGTTAGTACGTATTTAGTTAATTTAATAATGGCGTAACTCCCTCCCCCTCTAGCGTTACGTAATTTATGGACGACCCAGAAGATACTCCGTCAGGTTGGAATGTAAATACGCAAGAACGCAGTACTCATGACAACCTCTGCACATTAGTCTGGAAGTGACCGCTTCGCCAGCTTGAAGTTTACCGCTTTTCAGGTTGCTACAGAAGTCATACGCCATCCATGCTCATGGGGCCTGCTCAAATTGTCTTTGGTCGGGGGATGTGCTGGCAAGATGAATCCAAGACCAGACAGGGACCGCCCCACTGCGAAGGCTTTGGCCTTGAGTGTAAGTGACACCGAGAACCTAGGAAACGGGTCGGAAATTTTCAATACCCCGCCAGGGATTTTCTACGTGACACTGAAGTCCCGACCCTGCCCTCGGGAATTGTCCAATCGAAGGTTTTCTGATTACCGGGCAGTGGCGGTAGCCGAGATAAATTTGAAAGTGATACGAAAATTACGGTCGTAACTTTGGGATAGGCGGTGAAAGGTTTCGCGTAACATTGACAGATTTGCTAATGTTCACAAGTAATATTACATGTTAATATAGAAAGTTGAATGAATATTTTTAAAATATTACGATTCCAATCGCGTATAATTCTTAAAATTTGTACTACTACCCCGTAAAAGTTAACCCGTTGACTACCATAAAAGCCATGTGTGAGACACAAGGAATTGGCTCTTAGTCCATGAGGTCCACCCATGATCTTTACCCACTGTACAAACATGGCCACGTGGGGCACTAAGAGGTCTCCTGCTCGTGTTTCCTGTGAGCCCCTGTTCGTTACCGCAGGGGCCCAGTGTGTTTTAATATATGAATGCTTTACTAGCGAGTAGTTTTGTCTAATGAATGGTGAGCTTTCCGCGCCCTTCCTGCACAAGATTGCAGCATATGTTTGTAAATGTTTGCAAATTGCATATGTGTCAGTGTTTTCTTCCAAAGCATGAATTTTGTATGTTTGTTTCTATAACATTTTAGTTGTTTTAATATAGATTTACAGTTTTATGTGTTTTAGAGGTTCAATAAAGGCTAATGAGTGTGAAGAGTTAGAGAAAATTGTGCTTGAAATTCTAGACAGTTCCAGTGAATCTGCTACAGTTGAATTTTATGAAGAAATCTTACATGGAATAAAAACGCTAAAAAATGTATTGAAATTTACTCATCAGATAGTGATAAAAACATTGAACAACGTTAATCGACTAAATTCATTGAGAATTTGAGTGACCCACAGATAAATGTATAGTCGCCGGGCTATGAAATCCACCGATGTCCCACGTAGGGGATGACCATAATGTTTTAAATTACATTTTCAATAGCTGTGACCTCTCGGTTATCTTATAATTCTAGCGAAGTAAATATATCAATGGTGAAATACATATGGTGAAAGAATACGATATTTCTTATGACCTACATTCTGTGTTTTTTCATATTGTTTTGGCAATCACATGGTATTATGATATAGGTCTCATTTCCATTCTACAAAAAATTGTTTAAGCAGACTTTTTTTATAGTAGTCTTTTTACTACATAACCAATCCTTCTCTGTATTATGTATATGTTACGGCAGAAGTTCAAATTCTTTAATTCGCGAATTATAAGCTTAATGATCACATAATCGAAAAGGGGTAGAAAAATTCGAAGCAGGAAAAGCTTTAAAGCATACTTTGTGCTTTAGCCGAATGAAGAAAAAATAAGACAAAACAGGGTGGCGAGGTTTGACGTAGAGAAATAGCAAAAATATATGATGAACAGTGGTCAGACCGATTGTAGAATGTTTCTAAAGCTAGTGAGAGACAAATAATGTATTCCCGACTTCCACTTTGTCAGTCATGAATGTCTATTTACCCAATACCACGTAAACTTTAAGCTCAGTATATAGGACAATTGACGCATCGCTAGGCATTTCCGATTTGGCGAAGAGCCTTGATATACAAGAATCTTGAATCTGTACAACGTATTTTTAAGTCAAAATACACACAAGACGTGTCACACTCAGACAAACACCATCCATTAAGAAGCGCCTTTTAGCTAAAACCAACATAGACGGATGAAGTCAGATTTCATCCGTTCATCATCATTCATACATTTATTCATAACGACTGAATAATGTGTAAAATTAATAGACAATTCTTAACATTACCTATATTTCGAACAAGAAAGGAAAAAAGGGGGAGAAATTATAAGAAGGCGATAATTACTACGAGGATTTGAAAGGATAAAATAGTTAACCAGAGGACTATTAAATTCGGAAAAAAAAGAAGGTTTAATTGAAATTTAATTATTTCTCCTATCAAGGAATGAGTTTCTAACAACTTTTTACGTCTCAAAACTAACGAGCAACTGAGAATGGCAATAAACTACATGGTAAGATGCAAACGCAAGCAACCGTCCATTAGATAGATGCTCTCGACCTACATACAATCCTCCGCGCTGCGTTTAAGCAGATGCTGTGCCTGTCTGGCGCACCAAGCAGGAATCCATCTCGCTCCAGAGCACGCACGTCAACGCGGTGCTCTCGACTTCGTGTGGAACATGACGGTCTGTCTACAGCAGCGCTTTTGTATTAACCTCTGCTTTGAGGCAGAACAAGAGAGATTATTGGGAAGGCGTACGCCAGAACATGCTGATTGTGTCTACCATACATTGCCATGTTGTCATGCATCGATATCTTTGAACATACTCGTATACACAGAATGTGTATTACTAATTTCCAACATGTCCAGAAGTTGAAAAGGAAATATGCAACCTCTGGCCTCGTGAGAGCCATCAATGTTTTTATTAGATACGATTTATTATTAACGAAATAATCGAAAATATAAAACAAAAAGAAACTTTTCGATTTTGACGGCAAATTCAAATACTTGGTTGTGTTTTTGCGACTATTCTCATACTGCATACGGACATAATTCTTGACTTGCGTCATTACGTATAAAACAGATGAGGTCATGCGACAGCACTGCTCCAAGGAACTGTCACATTGCCATTAAATATTTGATATTCACGTGTCGCG
>BOPP01000302.1:1039099-1066354 GCA_017312745.1 Gryllus bimaculatus | reverse complement strand
TAATAATAATAATAATAATAATAATAATAATCCCAAATTGGCAGAGAATGCAGGCATAAAAAAACAGAGGGAAACTATCCCGCACATAAGTACACCACCAAAAATGGCACACGTCTCGTCAAGCGATGTCAACAAAATGACCTCAAAATTATGTCAACAAAACTTCGGGACAGCCCAGAAAACAAAATTCTGGCGACCACACATCCATCATTTACGAAAATTTCAGATTGATCATGTCACAATATCATATGTTTGCCATAAGGAAATCGACGATGCGCAAGTACGCAAAGATGCCACTATCGATTCAGATCACTATTTAACCAGAATCAAAGTTATATTCACACCCAAAAGAAAATTCAACAGGAAAACACCACTGATCCCAAAATTCGATCTATACAAAATCACAGACTCCAAAATCACAGAAAAATGGAAAGAACAACCTGCAGCAGATTGGCAGAAAGTTCATATCAAAATCATCAAAACAACGAAACAACTGATACCTCTTCACAAAAATCCAAAACACCCTTGGTAGAACCAAGAATGTGATAATGTACTAGAAAAAAGAAAAAGCGTTCCAAAATTACAAGTGCAACAATTTAGAAGAAACACAGGAGAAAGTTTTCAAAGTTCGCAAACAAATGTCCAAGATGTTAAGACAAAGATAAGATATATCAATGGCCACCCGGAGTCAATCGAAGACAAAAATTACATCGCGCACGATTTTTACAAGACTTTTGCAAATCAAATCAAACGGTATTCACCACAGAACCTATGCTTTCGAAAACAAAATGGACAGTCTTGACAGATAAAGAAAATTGCCAAGAATTAGCCACTTATTTTTCACAGCTTCTAAATTGTTCACAACCCAAAAAAAGATTCGAGAAAATAGAACCAGAAATCACACTAAAAAATTCGTCGCCACCAACACAAAAAGAAATCTATCAAATCTTCAAGAAACTTAAAAATAAGAAAGCATCAGGGGAAGACGGAATTGTAGCTGAACTCTTAAAACATTTATGCCCAATTTCACTCAAAGAAATTACAAAAATAATCCAAAACATCAGTAATCCGATAAAATTACGTATGATAGGAAGATTCCTCTGATCCACCCATAACAAAAAAGGGAACAAATGAAATGTAAACAATTATTGAGGGACCTTCCTCCTACCAGTCACATTCACAATTCTATCAGCGTGTCCCTTAAAGAGAACACAAGAGCAATTAGAACTCAAATTGGCGGAATATCAAGCAGAATTCACACCAAACAGGTCATGTCCAGAACAAATTTTCAACCTCAAAACCAAAGTCAAAATTCGAGCACTCAGGCAAAAGCCCCTAGAATGCACATTTTTAGAAAGTCATACGACTCAATAGACAGACCCTCATTACTCCAAATTTTGAAGAAAGTGGATCCCAGAATACTAGAACTTATAAAACAAATACTAATTGGCACGAAATCCAAAGAAAAATTCATGGGAGAAATCTCAAAACCCTTCGAAACTCAAACGGGTGTACGATAAGGTGACGGGCTCTCTCCTCATCACTTCAACATCGTTCTAGACAAGTTTATGAAAGAATGGGGAGAGAACTCAAGAAGCATGAATTTTGGACGCCAATCTCATTTGGCGTTTCCAAAAACCACCTCTACATACCGTGCCTCGCATTCGCAGACGCTCTGGCGATGCTAGCAGAGGACGAGGAGACCGCCATCAAACACCTCGAGATGTTCAAAGAATGCGCTGAAAATGTAGGATTACAAATTTCGTTCGAAAAAAGTTAATTCATATGTTCAAAAACAGAAATCGCAGGTCTGAAGACGAAGTACGGTCAAATCAAAAGGGCACCATACTTTAAAAAACCTCGGAGAATTCATCGTACCTACAGAGCTTGAAAACATTTCGCAGCAAAATCGCCTCCAAAAAGTGAAGAAAGCATTAGAACTAGTTCAAAACATCTACAACAAAAAATGCATGTCAACACAAACCGAAACTCGACATTACAACACAGTCATAGAACCAACCAAATGTACGCAAGCAAAACAACTCTTAACAGAAAGCACGAACATGAAGAAATAAAAAAAAAATAAAAAAAAAAAAGAGAGAAAAATAATTAGGAAAATTTTAGTACCAAGACATACAAAAGACTGTCAGAACAGTAGAAAAGTATTCAAACATTGAAATTGACATTAGGAAAAGCGAATGAAATTCTTTGGATATTTTAACAGATTACTAGAAAAACGATTGACAAAAAAGATTACTAGAAAAACGACTGACAAAAAAGATTTTATATATATATTATTCAGACATTTCGCGGATCTTCAAATTAATAATAAATGTTTTATATTTTCTGTATTTTGAGAAAAATGTAATCTCCGTAAAGTATTTGAGTAACTGTGAATGCGCGAGACTACGTGTGTGGATCCGACACTCAGGGTTAGACCACTTCCCATTCACCAATCGAAACGTATGTGTCGTTCGGCGCGCCTCGGTCTCCTGGTGGGGAATTGATAATTTGTTTTTGATCCGGCCAGAACATTCTAACAAATTTCCAAAAACATGATTTGTTGTGACAAACGTATTAAATTTGAAGTAATTCAAGCGAATAAGGAGAAAACAAAACTGTGAATAATTTTACAAAATGAAAATAACATTTATTTTATTACGTTCGACTTCTCACTGTTCCGTTCTTAAACGTGCAAATACCGATTTTCGAATGTGACTAAAAAACTCATTCTTGTTAAAACTTTACTCATTATTCACATAAACATACGAAAAGTTGTCTTTTAATGTTTATATATATATATATAAGAGAGAGAGAAAGAGAGAGAAAGAGATATTCCCCGCAAAAGAATAGAGAAATTGCAGAAGTAAACGTTGTTACAAATTAGACTGCGTTGGTAGAGTTTTAATGTTTTCGAAAATTAGAAGACAAAAATATGGAAGTGGAAAGCAAATCCGAAGAAGAATCAAATTTACTCGCAGATTTTGAAATATAATTTTATTAAAAATGATCTTATTCGAAAAAAACCCGCTGAAGAACAGCTGACGGGTTGTCTTTTTTGAGCATTTTTGCGTTTATTAGAAAAATAGCTTACAAAATGGGAGCTGTAAAAATTCTAATTATTCGCACCATCCATACCTGCCATACCCTAAATTGAATATAATGGTTTGAAAGCATATTTTATTGTAATGTACTATATTGTTTAGAATTGCATGGAACATGCGTATATTATGATTAAATAAATTATTGCAATTACCAATTTCCTATCGTTTTCAACATTTCGAATGTCGAAAAATAGATGCATTTCACGAAGTAACGTTTAGTGGGTCCGCGATGCGATAAAAAAACGTGTTTCCAGCATTTCTTTTTAGTCTATGGAAGCGTTGTCGGCAAACGGAAAAATTTGGCCGTTATCCATGTAAAACGATTTTCTTTGACGGACGCTCAAAAGAAGAAATGTGTCAATATTGCGAAACGTACGGATTCAAATTAATCACCGCGTGACTAACGTTTCTGTTATCCGGCAGTTAAGGTGTGAACACACAGTGAGCATACAGTGTGTTAGTGACCAAAACTTGGCGTTTACAGTTCTTGAAAAAGTGAGAAAGTGAAAATGCACTAATGTCGTTGAGTAAAACTATTTATTATATTATATTTTGTACGTTTTCCATTTCAATGCATGATATATTGTAACTAATGCATTATATTTGTTTGATACCAAGTGAGAGAGTTTGAGAAAAAAGCGAACCTATCTCCACTGAATATTTCTGTTATATTCAATGTAATTAGAGTAATTTCACTTTCCTCTTATTCTCTTTTATTTTAATCTTTTATTTTAATCATAATGTCCGTATCATTATCAAAAAAGTTTCATTGTTTCGTTGGACAACATTACAATTTTTATTACAAATGAATAATAAACACTGAAATAAATGCACACAATTGTTGCCGACATTTTTAAAGAGTGATTTAAAATGGTAAAAAATGTTTTGTATTTTTTTAAGTACCACTCAGCAATCGAAAAAGTTGAAAAATCATGTTTTGTTTTAAGAAGTTTTGAGATTTTTTCAAGACTGATCCAGGGTTCTAGTAATTGTTTTAATTTTTCAAAAATACTTTGCGTTTATATTTGGCACTGAGAAAATATCAAAAAAATGTTTTTTCTGATAGTATAAATTATTTTGTTATTTTTCATATTTTTCAAGATAAAATAGTGTTCAGTAAACAAAAAAAAATTAAATTAAAAACATTTCAGGTTGAGATAGGTGTGGGTGGTAGGTCGGAGGCTAAAAACTCTTTGAAAAATATTATGTTTATGTTAGAATTATAGTGTAACAACTCATATATCATTTTAGGGGAACATTTTACCATCTTATGAGGGGGACCCTTCGCCCCCTCCTACAATAAAAGATTCGAAATCCCGCCTCTGAAGATACTAGATTACGTAATCTCACTTAAGAACATAACACCTGGGCTGAATGACATTCGAAAAGACCTCAGAAAAGGTAATATAAGATCATATGACATGGTAGAGAGAGACACCTTCAGACACAAACTGGATAAGTGGGAAGTTGCAGCAGAGTACCAAAACAAAAACAATACAGTTCAAAGTGGTCAGAAGCAGGTAAACAAACATTCTCGGAAACAATGAAAGCGTATTGGAAAAACAAAAATATCCCAAAGAAAAATTGAGAAACTTGCTTATAGTCTCCATCTACGGGGAGAATTCGCCAATAACAACAATAATAACAATAACAATAACCATAACCATAACCGAGCGAAGTGGCTCAGCGCGTAGCACGCTGACTTCGTAATCGGGAGGTCCGGTTTCGATTCCCGGGCCGGCCTTCCTGACCGGGGTTTTCGTGGTTTCCCTCGGCGAATGCTGGGATGGTTCAAAAAGTGCACGATCACCTGTCACCAATATCCTATCCTATCACCTCCAAATCCAATAATATCCCTTCACCTATCATCTCATAATTCACACTACAAGGCGTAACAACCTTGTTGTAATCCAAGGATAGAGCTGAAAAGCTGATCCTGGAAGAATTACACACGTTACTCGGGTAGCGTGGTCAGTAAGGGCATATACGCCAATAATAATAATAATAATAATAATAATAATAATAATAATAATAATAATAATAATAGAGTTTGTATGTGTTTATAATTATCGTTTCACCACATCCCCACGGCTCACAACCTTGGGGGTTTAAAAATGGAATCAGCATTTGCAATAGAAATGTAACGTGCACCTACCCCAATAATCATGACTGAGCCCCGGTGGGACGCACGTGATTTCGGGTTCATGATGGCCGATTCCCGAAACAAAATAATATATAATTCATTCGATGAGGTAAAAATAGAAATGCGTTTGAAAATAAGAATATACAAAAAAATACATTTTGTATGCTAGTCGTTCACTCAACGAATTACACTCCACACCGAAATTTGCAAGCACTAATATGATGGGTAATTATGTCCGTACTAGTAAGAAATACGTGACTTCTCACTGGCTAAATTCAGTCGTCAGATTTTGCAGGGAGAATTCAGTATTCAGAAGGCGACACAAACGCCACCCGCATGCGGGATACATCGGTAAATAGCAAGGAAAAATAATTTTCATATATTGCACCATTATACTTACTTCTACTCGAATAAAATATTCTTTTGTATTCCAGTATCATAAAAAAACCCTTTTCAATCTGGTGCAAGAATTTTTTTCATAATCGGGCATTTTACGGTACAAATGATGACGTATTAGATTTTATGTCACGAATGATTGCGTCATCACACATTCAGCCAATCGTAGAGAGAGAATCGGGGGGGAAGGTAGAACTAAACGGAACAACCGACTACCGTTTACTCGCACGATGTCAAATACCCGAGTCGTCACAGGGATGTTGTTTCGCAAAATTAAGTTTGATTCTCTTATAAATGTATAATGCTGTTATACAAAAAACTATAGTATGCAACTCGTTTATAATGTTGCTTTGTTACATTCGTACAAATTTGAAACCTCGCTCCTAAAGTCGCTCGTTTTCAAAACATGTACTCATGCAATAAAGCTTAACTTTATAAACTAATTCCATAAACTACTATTATATCGTAGAGCGCCAAAACTGGCCATGAAAATGTGCTCGTAAAATAAAATGATTTGCACCATCAACAGGAAGACAGCATAAGAGAAGATACTTCGGGAAGGTTATCACTTACCATGAAAGATTTCTAGCGACTCGAATAGTTCTATGAATTCATTTCCAAGATGACCAGTCACCCAATCATCTGGATATGTTTAATCGTCGTTTGTGGGGCAATGATAAATTCAGAATGTTGAACAAAAATAAACCCCTAAATTTTTCTCGGGGAATGCAAAAAAACTGTATTATTCTTTTTATTTATTTGTTCAAGAGTTTTTGTATATTTCCTCAGATGCTTTGTTTTCGAGCAGCTACTTTTTTCGTAGTTTCCGTACTCCTTTTTGCGAGATCAAACGTATTCAGTAGTACCTGTTTTAATTCCGCTTGGTAGAAGACATGCCACATACATTATTTGTAAATGTCTAAATACTTAAGGAGAAGTTCAAACATTGACCGAAATTTGTCACAGTACTTTATGCGAGCAATCATATTTGCAAAAGTATTCATTTGGCATAGTGGTAGAATGTTTTCCAGAACCTAAGGTAGCAGGATCGAATCCGGTGAAAAACGCAGTGCTTAATCGTGAACTTTTTTAAACAAATTAACTGCATTACAATACCTTTGCGTAACTATCCTTTGCGTAATTAAATTATTATTTTGATTGTAAATCGTGGTAGACCTTAAAAGAGGATTTATCTTTCAACGATATTTTTATTTTATTCTAGGATATATAGGTAATACATGACTAATAATGAAAATCGAAAACGCCGCCTCTGAGACAGATAGTTGTCTCTCTTCCACTAATGCGACACCCGTCTCTCGTGTGGCTTGGTGAGCCATGTCGAAAAAAGTAATAAGAAGTACTTCAATTTGCTTGGCTGTGAGTGAAAATATTGATTTTTTCTTTTCTTACCAACTGGCAGTGCTGCGTCATTTTCACCTGGAGTCGAACCTGCCAAGGTCAGTTGAAAATCTGAGGATGAGATTTCGAGAGAAAATAGATAATCTCTCTCAACACAAGAGATGAGTTTATTCAACACTTCTGAACTACAAAATTGTAGTAACCAGAAAGACGTCGCTAACATGGTCGTGACGTAACGTCAGTCATGACGCTCGTCAGTGATGTAATTTCTCCTGTCTTGCCTGGGAATGCTAATTTGGGCATTTTTATGCATAACATTGACAAAACAAATGTAGAAGGTTGTAATTTAGTGGATTTTATGGAAATATAGAATGGAAAAAATTATCTATGTAGACTGGACATTGAATCCGCTTCTCCCACAGAGTTCCCACGAGTTCTGGAACAACACATCGACACTGAGCCATCCATTCGCTGTCTAAAACATCATACAACTCTTCTAATCAAACACATTTTATGTTAACGAAACATGAAATCAAAGAAAATTAATGACAATTTAGTTTCATGGGCAGGAGCATTTCATAGGAAGGTACATTAAAATATTTTATATGCTCTGCAATAAAATAATTTAATCTTAGTAGTTCGGTCTAGAGAAAAGATTGTTTTTGAAAAACCTAGTTAGATAGAGCAGTCGGCAGGAATGGATGTCCATCGCCATCAACCTCTCGAGCCAAGGCATTTTTGACGCGAAATATTACGTTTCCTTGTGGTGCATATTTTTGAAATGATGGACAAACCTTTCCAAAGGAAGTTTTAAAATTGATAAAAATGATCTGAAGGTGGTTAAGTGGTGGTTAAAACACGGACAAACGAATGCAAACTAAAACACTTAAAAAATCTGTTTGTTGCAAGTTTCGCGATTTTGGGAAATGGCGAGAAAAATTGTTTTCTGCAATACTTTTTAACCGTCTCTGATATAGTGTGTCTAAAGATGAACATACGAATCCACATTAAAAATTTCATTTTGCAATTTTTTGGTGTTTTTCACGCTTCTCGCTTTTTATTTTCAGTGGAACAAGTTTTTCGGTTGACTGAGGAAACGAGATATACTATCTACTTAGTGATAAACGGTGGTCAAACTATGGACAAACAAAATCGTACTTCAAATTTTATATTTTTTAACATTGTAGGCAAGTTTGTAAAAATGTTAAGTTGCCCCTAAAATGTATTTGCTCTAATTTTGACCCGAAACAGGTAACATATTCTAAAGGGTGACCAGACGAATTTCAAATTTTCAATTTTTTAGGACCGTCTTTTCGAGGGTCATTTAGTAGGTACAGTATTCATCTACCTTCAGTAAGGTGACCAGTTTTAAAATTTCTTGCTTATATTTCCTTTAGATCAGTTTGATTTATTTTGTCAATGAACAGTAACTAGTGGCGCTACAACACAACATACTTTCTAGCGATATTGCTAATAGCTATGTAATATTATGAGACAATTTCTCTCATACACTTCAATTACAATTTAAAAAGTTCTTAAACAAACAAAGCGTGAAAAATGCACTTTCTTAATACACTCAACACTATGCGAAAAATTCTCAAATTTTCGAAAAATTGTACATGAACTTATTTCAAACTCTATCTGTAAGGCACAGATTTTATTAAGAGAAAAAATATCTCTATTTAATATTTTGTTGTAGCAACACGCCGAAAAAATAGAATACTTACAATTTCCTAAAAATCAAAGTTTTTTAACGAACATGAGACCGACACCATTCTCTTAAATGTATTTTACACTAGCCAACAACAAAATTTAATTGAAAACGATGGAGCCATTTTTTTTTAAATATTGAAAATATCCCAGGGGCTTTATGTAAAGTACATCCCAAAATTAATATTTCGATTTCAAATTCAAGGGGCCGTGACATCAGCCAGATCGACAGAGGAATATCATTTTGGAAAAATCAGATGAACGGTTTAGCCGCTACCGTTGTTCACAGACGGACAGATACGTTTTTCCGTCATTCGATTTTCCGATATCAAGAATCTACAAAACATGGATTCTGGCCATACCACGTGTTAGAGGCTTTTTCCCAAATTTAGCAACTAGACTTATCCACTTTTTCGCACTCAACTATATCTCACGTCTGCCAGAGCTTTAAAAATCATGTAAACGTCGCTCGAAACGGAGGAAGGAACTGCCTTTCCTGCAGTCCCTGGAATCCTAATATCCCAATATTGAGACACGCAAACAGCGGGGGATGCGAAATCAACAATGCCCATACTACCTTGCATGGAGCTGGGACTGGCAAGGGAGATAAATGGAATCGCAGTAGATCACGATGACACTTTCACAAGTTTACACACGCACCAGCAGTAAGCTATATTGATCATGTAATTGAATGAAATACTATTTCACATGTTTTATTTTAATATCAAACAAAATTTAAATAATTTTGACAATGATTGGAGGGGGATGGCTCCACAGCCCCCCCCCCCCCGGTTACATTCCATCACTATTTAGGAAGCTGTGAAGATAAAGTTAATGACAATTGAGATACAATAAGTTTCCATGTATTACACGCATTAATTCTTCTGAAGACTTCGTTATTTCCTATCGACAATGATTACGAACAATTTCGGATTACCTATCTTGCTAAAACTCTGTTACAAACTCTGAACAAAAAATCGCTATTGGGACGGTATTTGTCTTATTTGTCTGGCGCAGGCATCTCTGCCGTAGCCTTTTCCTTTGGAGACCTACGTATCCGAGCAGCTTTGTCCACAGTAAAATTTCAAGAGATTTTCGTCATTAATTGCCTATGGTCCCTATGAGCTGTCAACACGATAGCCGTGTTGCAGTCCTGCAAATCCTGGGGATTTCGACAGAAAGTTTACGAGATCGTTAAGTGATGAGCGTGTGACTGATATCAAACAGCAGCAAACCTCATGATCTGTTTAAATTTTTTACGGGTTGTGGAATAATTAATATCAATATCAGTGCCTAACTTTAACTTATGTGCGCCCTAGGATGTCAAATGTTTAAGCGCCCTTGTTTAAATTCGTTTTTTAAAAATATTTTGACATTAATATTTTGAATAAAAAAATTGAAGGATATTTGTAACAGATGCAAATACTGTATACGTATATATAATTGATTAACTATATATTTGAATATTTTATTACATCAAACTTTTTTAGGTCAATAAATTAAAAATATAAGATAATTATAACAAAATTTCTATAGTTGAGCGTTACGCATTTACATTTTATTACAAAAAAATGAATACCAACGTCAAAATAATATTCAGGTGTACACTTTTGGAAACATTAAGTTTCACGTCGAAAAGGACTTGGCCCGATAGGTTGACGGCACTGGACATCCCCTCTGGTTGACAGCGCTATCTAACGTTTATTTTCGAAACTACGTTTTGTAGCTCGAACTATGAAGTTAAATTTATTTTATTACGTACAATTGATGTATAAAATACGTCTATTGAGAGATACATAGTAGTACAGAGGAAAAAAACTCGTGATTTCAGTCAATGAAACAGAATTCTCGTTAAGTTTCGTAAACGTAATGTTGCTTTCAGTTTTCATTAATATAAAATATGTTGTTATAAGGGATGTGTTACAAGAACGAAAGAATGGCTCAGTGTCAAAGTGTTGTTTTAGAACTCGTGAAGTAGCGGGTTCGGTTCACGTAGTTACATAGATATTTTATCCAATCCTACAGTGCCATAAAATCCACTAAATTACATCATCCTACATTTGTCTTGCCAATGTTATACGTATATAGACAAAATTCGCGATCGCGAATAAGACATGCAAACAAGAAATTCTAAAAAGTGGTATTAGGTCTGGACGTGCGGCATTGAGACAAAATAATATTGTATAATCTTATAGATAATTTTAAATCGCGAATAAAAAAATTATTAAAATATTGCGTTATTATTTTCATTTTTACTCGATCAAAACTGTTTTTATGCTGTAGAACACAAATAATGACCATGAAATTGCACTCATAAAAGCTCGGAAACACAATTTGTCTAAAAAGTAATATCACAAAATTCTAGTGATATATTGACAATAAATATCGACTTTTTATATCTATAAGTAATTCATTAAATCCCGTTTTGCCTTCCCTTGACATAACTTTCACTTCTACTATATAGAAATAAATAATATACTAATTTTTTCAATTCAAAAAACCATTTTTACCAAAAAATTATCTCAAAATATGACTGCTCCTAGTTAAAAATCAAACTGCCAATTAGCCATATTAGTGATGCCTTTTTGCTTTCTACAATATTCTGAACAGTGGAATAAACTCATTTCTTATTTTGAGAGAGATTATCGATTGTGTCTCGTAAGCCTCACGGTACTACCGACTTATATCTTTCCTTCGCAGTGTTTCCGTGTTTTCGACTCCAGGTCAAAAGGATATTAAGGGGTTCTGCAGCTTTGCTACTTGGTAAGAAAAGAAAAATCGCGGCTACGCAAATTGAACTACTAGGTATTCATTATACGACATAGCATTATTAGCCAAGCCATACGACAGCAAGTTATAGCATTATTAGAAGAGGGTCACCTCTCTGTTGCAGAGGCGACTAGTCGGTATGGAGTTGGGGACGAACCGCGCAATACCTGCTTAAACGTTATCGATAGACGGGAGAATCCGGGAGGAACTAGGTACGGGGCTTTGGCGTATTTCAGATGCAGACCAATATGAAGTTTGACGAATGCAGAGATGGAAAACCCTTTTCAAACTTCACAACTGCGAAGAACCACCAGATTTCCTGGATGGTCCAGAACAATACGCAACATACTTTCTGAGGCCGGCCTGCGCTCCAGAATTGCAGCTCGAAAATCGAAGCTGACAGAACACCGGCTCTATCGGCTGGCATTGGCGGAGGGAAATTTACATCGAGGCTGAACTGATGTCATT
Source organism: Gryllus bimaculatus (assembly GCA_017312745.1). NCBI lineage: Eukaryota > Metazoa > Arthropoda > Insecta > Orthoptera > Gryllidae > Gryllus > Gryllus bimaculatus. The sequence goes on along the minus strand of BOPP01000302.1, from coordinate 1,054,405 downwards.
TTCTCTGATGAGAGTATATTCTCCTCTACAAATGATGGATCCGTTCGCGGGCCGTCGGGCCCGAAGTAAGCCGCTATGATTCTCGGCACGTAAAGCAAGTACCCTGGTTATGTCGTTTCTCAGTGGCAGTTTGAGGCTGGATGTCTTCTCGTGGGATTGGAATGATCCATAGAATCGAAGGGCACTTAAATGCCATTAATTTCAAATACACGCGATCGGTTTTCTAGTTTCTTCAGAATTGAAATATTCACCTAATTTTTGACCGCTTTATGCATAAAATTGTCAATTGTAGGATGTTGTAATTTGGTGGATTTGTAAAGTAACATTAAGTATTTAACAGATATTAGTTATGAAATGACTAAAAAATGCGCAGACAATAGCTGAGAAAAGTTTTCCGCAACACCTGCAGGATATTTTGATTGAAGATTTTATGCTTCTTCGTAAATTGCATCGTCCGAAAGAGTTATCACTTTCAATTTAGTAATTGCATTTTTCAATCCATCAAATCATCGATTCAACTGGTTATTGGCCATATCTAGGTATCCATAATAAACATTAAGTTTGTATCTGTGTTTGCCATCGGAGAGTAGTTGATTCTCGTTCGTCAAAATGTCGTTTCGTTTCCTTCACTTACTTATCGCTATATTTCACCTTTCCAGACTTTGGATAATTCTGTTGCATCATTTCCCAAATCCTCACAGTCTTCTATTCTTCGTAAGCTCTATTGAGTAAATTCTATACCGCTTGCAAATTCTAATTAGGGCTCTATGGTATTTCGAAACAGTGTTAGTTCGTATTTTGGAATGTTGTACTACATGGAAAACTAATCCAAATGTTTCATTTCGTTGTTTTTTTTCGGACTTCAGACGTTTTGTTAGAAAATGTTTTTTGAAGCTCGCAAATTATTAAAATATCTTGACCAAAGAAAACTTCCATTCGTTCCAACAAACAGTAAAATATCAGAACTTCTAATATCCCATTCATGACATCATTCAGCACAAGATTTAAATTATGAATAGCACAATGCTCAAACAATGTCTATATTTGTTTAAACATTTAATAAAAAACAAAACAAGAAAAAATTAAACTTTTCTTTGTTGATGATGCAAAGTTTGAAAAAAAATATGAAGTTTTATTTCAGAGTCAAGACTGGGAATTTATACAACCCGGAACGTCACAACACTTCCCTTTAACTTAATATTAACTTTCTCCTGTTAGTCACTCAATTTTAAATATTCGACATGGGTTCATGAAAGAGAAACTTCAACGAAATTATTGCCAGCGAGTGTCGGAAGATGTCGAGTTAAGTAATAGCAACTAGTGATTGTATAACTTGTTAAAATAAATCTCAGCAAATATTTTTATTTCATAACATTTTTTGTAGGCAAGAATTCCTTTTCAATCACTGAAATTTACTTTAATTCCGCCAGACATGGTGCAATCAGTCCCTATGGAACTTACGCTGCTGCATTACTGATTTCAGTAGCTGCTGAACCACCAGCTGCAAAGGAGGAGCTGAGTACGGTAAGAAAATGGCTAGAGGATTCAGATTTAGAATTCGTGCTTGTAGACACTGTAGCTCAGACATATTCGCCTCATTGTCGTAGCTTTGTGCTCTCCAATCCAGCAAATGAAGACCTAATGTGTGAAATAAGTCAAGAATACCTTGTATTTGAACTTTGTGCCCAACACTACAAATAAACGCAATTAAGCGTTCTAGTGGATCTCCGGTTTCCAAAATTTCTGGGGATAAAATGACAGAAATAAGAACCCTTATTGATAAAGTAGACTTATCTCTGCAGCAATTTGCAAAATAAGGCAGCATTCGTGAGTAGAGTTGTTTCTCTTATTTTGGGAGACCACTGCAAAACGTTGCGTGGAAAAAACATTATATTTGGGTTCAAACTAGTGCTGTGTTCTTCTCGATTCGCCTTCAAAACAGATCCATAGTGGAAAGAATCAATCAGGAAATCGGATTAACCACTGGGCAATATAGTAATGAATTTGCTAGAAAGTGTGGAGAATTCATAAAGTCATATTGTATTTATGGACAACTTTACTTCTTATGATTTGTAGGCTGAACTGAGAAGCCGAGGGTTTCGAGTTACTTGACCTGAGAGAAGAGAGTCTAAAGAAATGTACATTGAATGAAGTAAAAAATGCAGATAAACTCGAGAGATATATTTGTTTTCTAGTGTGACGGAAAATTTTGGCTGTCAAGTGGAAAGACAGTAGTGTGCCTGGCTTCAAATTGTTTACCCTCTGCGACAAAGCGGCACAGTCAAAGCCAATTAAGACAGTATAAATACCACAGCCGGCTCTAATTTCAAACTACAATTTGCATATGGGAGGTGTAGATTTGTTGGATCGATTTATTTCCCAGAATAGGCCAGTTATAAGATCCAAAAATGGTACTGGCCCATTCTTTGGAATTGTATAAACAGTAAGAGTAGCTGAATGGTGAATGCATTAAATTATTTCTCCAAAAGATAAGCTGGACTAGCTAGAATTTCACAAGACGAATTGTTTCTAGTATGGTGTCACACCCCTTGACACCAAGATCAGAACTCCGTGAAACCGTTCCATTCCAAGACAGGACTGGACCAGATCACCTCATTCCTACAGAGAGACAATGTTGCAAGAGTGGAAGAACGCGACTTATTTGTGTAATTTGTAAGGACTTATTTATATGCACTGCTTCACTTCCAGACACGACCTTGTAACTTTCCATATGGGAACACGTAAAATTAAAGCAACAAATAAAGAAAATATTTTCAGCGCGTGAATGTGTTGTTCTGGAAAATAAAATAAAAAGTTTTAGTGTTGGGATTTGATTAATTTTTGTTACAAATATAAGACGAAATATTTCTGAAAAAACATTTAAAAGTTCGCCGTATGAAATTTTTAATCCGCCGAAATTCGCCCGCCCCAGGCTACTAGGTAATTTGGCACTGTTTATAATAAATAACACGACTTCCAGGTTTTCCGGAAACAAGCCACCTGTGCATCATGACCAGAATGCCCTTTCCAATTAACAATAATTGCGAATATACTATAGCCAAATTTACACTGAACAAGAGATTGACTGAAGTGCCAATAAACCAGTCGTTGGCAATTTTTGAACATTTTACTTACATTAATTAAGAAACGCTCTATACACCACAAGTTTCCAAACCTATTTCAGAATGCAACTACTTTGTTTTAAAACTCCATAGTCAGAAAGTGACTTATAAAAAATATAATCAACTTTTTTTGTTAGGGCCAATACGCATTAGCGACGTAAGAATAGGTATTCACCTTACTAACAGTGAAGTATACTTTAACTTTTGGAAAATCCAACCCCTGTGCAATACATTCAAACAGGTCGTTGACGTTGATAAAAATGTATTTACTTAGCACTAAGAACTCATTTTTGCGGAATGAAATTTCCAACTATCAAACTTCGCGCGATCTGTTCAGCTTTTAGAGACCGCAAAGTGTTAAGAATTCTGCACGGCATTGGAAACCACCCGATCATAAGTTCAGATTTCAATTATGACCCGACTCTTGTCAATATTACAAAGCGAATCTCAATTTATAACGTTATTTAAGCAACGTAAGAAAGCTCTATTTGGTCCTTATAATGAGTACAATCCGAAATTTTAATTTAAGACGGATGATTTCGTAACGGGAAGATCCCACTTCACTGTTTTAAAATGTTTGAAATGCAATGTTGGACAGTAAACCGCTACATTCATTTTCTTTAGTTTCCATCGCATTCCACAAAGTGGAGATACAATGTGTAATTTAAAACCTCCAACTAGCTGAAACCGCGCGAAAATTGAGCATGCTTGAACTCATTGAATGTTTTCGCGGTCAGCTACGAGTTATTTCATTTGGCAATCGCTTCAGACCCAACATCGCCTCTGCAGGCACTTTCAATTAGTAGAATTGTTTTCCTGTGCTGAGATGATTACTGGAGCGCATTGGTTTGTTTTCCCCATGGAAACCAATATTCCGCCAAGGTAGTCAACAACTCAGTACCGTCCGTGAAAAAGCATCTTTTCATTTGTGACCATTTAGGTCTTAATGACCAAGGACACTTATGCCATCCATATGGAGTTTTACCTTTACAAACGCTTTGGTCCCAACACTGACAAGAATTTGAGTATTTTCCACAAATTTTCAGATTTTCTTCCCGGATGTGGAAAATGGTCTGGATTTCACTCAACACTATGCAAAAAAACTACGATAATGATAATCTTTAAGTCGCGATTGTCACAAACATTGCATGGTGAAGGAGATTTAATTTCAATTATAAAGGCGAAGTTAAAACAAAAAACAACTAGTGCATTTTTGAATTTCGAAATTTTTGTAAAAAAACATATGTACAAGCACAGTCTATTCAAACATTGGTGCTATTAGAAAATATCACTCGAGTTTATATGACCATCATGGGGGAGTAAGAGCTTGAAGTAAAGTACTCCTAAAAATTTGAACTTGCATATTCTGCAGTTAGATCAAGGAATATTCATTCTGGATGAGATAAAGAGAAAACCTTGTGTACGGTTCTTTAGATACTAGTGCTTGAAAGAAAGACATTTGAAAACTAAGAATTGGAATAGTTTTTGAGAAGATTTTGAAATTGTAAAACAGAAACCTCTGAAAGCTAAAATATTTATTTCAAACAACACGTTTTGAGTTTGGTCAGATCAAAAAACCACAAGTTATTTTCACATTGTTGCAATGTTTGTAACTCCTAGTTCCTCATCCCCAAGTAAAATGTACAAATTAAATGGCTATACCATTTTTCCCCCCCTCCCCACTCAAGACCATACCATCTACATGTCATGTTCACCGACTACCATTTTTTGCTCCATTCAATTGCAATTTTACTTCCTTTCTTCAACTTCTAATGCTACAACTTTCCTAATGCATAAGAAGAACATGCTGGAACTTACTTGATACTAAATTCAAATTGGGGCAATCAAGGATTCTCCTGTTAAAAAACTTTATTAAGCAATCAACATCCCAAAATCCACTATTATTGCCCCCATATACCTTAGCATATGCTGCAATACAAAGTACTCAAAGCGCATCAGTTCTAATCACAACCAAATTTATTATAATTCAATTAGTGTATTATAAAGATTATGAAACGTAACTGCTATTTAAAGACTGGAGGGGCTTTAAAGGTCAAATGACAGAATCTAACAATATAACTGGTCCATAATTCAGATCTATAGAGGCACCAAATCATACACAAAGTCATCCTTGCAACATTTTAGGCATTCAAATATTACATTTTTGTAATTACAAGTCAAAATTTCATCCAAATAATGGAAACAGAAAGTATTCAACATATATACACATCTAGGCATTCCAAAGTTTGCATTTAATTTACTCAGCAAGCCATTTGCACATGGCTAACTTTCACACATGATTCATTTCCATTGACCTCCTTTCAGGATATACCCAGGTCCAAGGGCAAACAACGATTTACAATCTGGACACCACATGCATTTTTTTTATTTCCAACCAAATTCAACAGAAAAAAGAACAACCAAAATATCCAGTTTTCCTCATAATTGTAATTAAGGCCTATCTGCTGCACAACATTGGCATGATATTAGACATTAAAGGGCAACAGTTTCAGCACCTCGCACAAATTATGAAGAACATTATGTCTATAAGCAGTTTACCACTTTATTTAACAAAAGGTCTAATCATGCTGCATATACTTTTAAGTTATGTATTATGCAAAATTAGATTAAATATAAATAATACACCTCACTTAATTGCTTTCTGCCATAAATCATCTCTTTCAAGTTAACTACAATACACCCTGAGAGATGAGGCTACCTCACATAAACCTTTCCTCATTGAGGAAAGGCAACCTTTCCAGTTTTTTAATACATTTGTCTTGATATCACTCTTGCTTAAAAACCCAACAAAACAATAAAAAATTTTAAAACCCACAAAATTTTCTGCAAACAGTTTCATAATTAGAAAAATTGAAATTATAACACTGCATTTGGCTACAGGATACACACTTGATAGAACATTTATTCCATATAAATGTTCACATTATTAAATGGCATAGTTGTGTAGCACAGGGTGGTTGCTGTAACTCACTTTCTTGACCATGCAACCAGACAAATTATAATGTGCATCACAAAGGTTCACTAGATTAGAAACTACTGTTACTTTCCTGGCCAAATTTATAGAAGAGCTGTAGTTTAGTAACAGAGGCTGCCTATACATCTAATGGAAGCACATTTCTTTTGAACTAAAATTAATTATTCTGATAAGGATACTTTAACTTCATTATTCCCTCTTGTATAGTGCTAATGTTACAATTCCAGTGTAAGTACGATCAATAAATGATAGCAACCATTCGGTTAAGAAAACAAAAGCAGGTGGACAATATTAAAAAACAAAGAGAAAGCTATTGTAACCTCCGCCACAGAGATATGCAGTTTAGTTAGTTTAAATAAAATTAAGCCTGCCTTTGATGTCATTTAAGCAAATTCAAACTGGGGAAAGAAGTAACAGTAACCTGTCAAATATTAATAGTTTCCTCCCCACCATATTGGAAATTGTAACTACACATCCTTGCCAAATTGCCCTGCCAACGAGTCTAAAACAAAGTGCCCAAGTCAAATTTACTTATCACACTAAACCTCATATTGCATTGGAAGTTGGAAATAAAGTTCGATCATTTTAACTTCAGTTTGTATACGAGAAAGCATATTAAGAAAATGCATTCCTAATCAAAGAAGTGTGTACAGTGAATGAATGAATGAATGAATGAATTAATGAATGAACAAATGAAACCTGGAACTTTCATATATTCCTAGATAAAATGTCTGAAAACTTAATTGCTCAAGAACAAATAAACAAACCATTCTATGCAACTTTAATATCAATAACAATAAAATAATTGTAATTTTGTTTACTGTTGCTAAAAAAATTGGACTTCTCTTCTAAACTTCCAATGCTAGGCAAAAAGAAAGAAAACAGAAAGGAAAAAGTGATAACAACACACATGCTTGAACACCCACCCACACACACCCATACATCATTAACCATTTTAGTAGAGTGCTCACATGAAATGGTCTATGCATCAAACATTTCCACATTGTGTCCATTATTTCCGTAAGTGAAGATGAGTCCCAAGCTTTAATAGATATGGTCCACTTCAGGTTATCTTCTCTCTCTTTCTCTGTCTCACAGGAAGCATAGCAATGATGACCACTACATGTGGCTCACTACTATAATACATTGTACCCAGATAATAATAAAGCACTAATAATAGTGTATGTAATACGCATTTACGTCTTTTTTTACAGTTGCCCACAATCCCAACACCAATATGGTTTTGGTATAACATTCATCATCCCACACTACAAACTTTATATTTTCATACTAAACTTCCAAGTTTGTAACACATCGCAGCTGGCAAAGGGCAAACAGTTTTTATCTTTTCCTTTTTATATGTTTAAGGTAGATAACTAACCTGCATTCTATACATATTTGTCAAAAATAAATTTGTTAGTTGATCTGTACAACGAGGGGGGAGGTTATTTTTCAAGAGAGAGACACAAACTTTCATACTTCCATGCACACACTAACAAATGGTATTGATTTTATTTCCGGTAGCTATGAGTTGCCCATAATCTACTTTGCTCCAAGCACCACAGCATTGCTTCCCACAATCATTATCTTATTCCATTGCGAATTCCTAAAAATTTCGACATCCAAACTTCCAAAAGTATTTCAGGGTTGCATCTGTTAGCTCCAAGTGTCCGTTGAATTGAAGTTACATTTTTCAAGGTTATTGTCATCTTTATGGGCACAACTGGTGTACAGTAAACCTACATACCAGACACTAAAAACTATTTTCTTTAACACACAAGATTCAAAATTTTGTTACTCCAAACATAGGCCCTGAACAAGAGAATAAATCACTTGCTTTATTCAATTGAAAGCACCAGCCTTTGCCCGAAATATATCGATTCAACCCTGAAAACTTTACCAGCCATTAAGTAACAATTTTTTAAAAGAATTGTTAGCCACATGACCATCTAGAGGCTTTTCACAATCTACCAGTCACCAGCACATGTTGCATGGTTAAAGAGGTTTTAAAGTGAACATCAGTCTTTAATTTATCTTTAGTAATTTCTGGCACAGGCCAAGTAAAGGAAAAGTGCTTGAAGCCACATGATCCCCAATCTTCAAATTCGGAAAGATGTGTGTATACTAAATGCCACCTTCTGTAACATTTCAAGCAGTATATAGCAGTGTTAGGCTACATGCACACACATATACAATTTTTTTGTTGTTTTTTTTACACAAAATAGTCAATGGAGTCAATGGGTTAACAGAAGGCCTTGACTGGCAGTTTCATAAATAAATTATACAAGCAATAACAAGTAACATATGTTATTGTTAAAATTTAATTAAATTTACCAATTCAGTCCCATCATCTAAGAGCCTACTAGTGCTGCCACTAGCTTGTGTACAAGGACATCAGACCTTTTTTTCTGACTTTAGTCATGGCATAGCTGAAGAATTATGAGAAAACAGATAGAGAAAGAGAGAGTGGAAGAAAGGGTAAAGAGAAGAAAAGTAGAGTTGTAACCATACCCTTTCTTCAATACTGCACTGAATACCAGTGACAGCTGATAAATTGCATATACCGTTGAATTTACATTATTAGCAAATAGTTGAATATATAATTCTTAAGTTACCTAATACAACTTGCCAAATATAAGTAAGGAACACGCAATTAAAATTTTGATAGGAGTTTGAAAATCTCTCAAATGAAGCTATCACTGGACAACAACTGCAGATTAACTTTCTGGAATACCGCATTCATGCTATCCCTGATATAATTTTTGATAGTACTTTTCCTCTTTTGAAGGAAGGGTTTTGGGGCTATCACAGTTACTACATGCATGCACTCACACTCCTACACTCTCTCTCTCTCTCTTTCGTTCGCATTTTCTCTAACATACAAATATACAGCAGTGCACCATCCTTCACCCCTCCCCCCTAAAAAAACCACAACTGCAAATGCCACACCCATTTTTTGGTAAAGGCCCTTTTCTTTTTCACATTATCACATAATATCAACTCTTCTTAGTGGTAAAATTTGTTTATCAACAGCACAAAAATGATAACTACCAAGGAATAACACAATATCTTTAGCATCAAATCATTGTTTCCATGAGCAATGACTATCCAGAGGGGAGGAGGGAGAGTCTAATAATTAAGTTTCAGTTGTATGCATGATAACTGGAGGCAACTCAGCAGCCTAAACAATGCATAAGGCTGCAAGTCACCATTACACCACGTTCTAGTAATATATAATATATACTCTAAAGGTTTTGCATAAACAGTATATAAAAGTCTTCTTGTCACATGACAAAATGCTTTATACCCACTGTTATTCACAGCTGCAACGTAAAAGAGCACTGTTAAATCAGTTCTGAGGCACTTGGTGCCAGCTTTGGGCTTCTTAGGGAGTTCGTGACTCTCTAGGTTTTACCTACTGTGCAATATTACTTGACTAATGACACCTAAACACTACAAAATTGCTTTCATCCACCATTCAAATTGAAACAAAGCGACACAGGAAAAAAGAAAAGAAAAAAAAAATAAAAGAAGAAAAAAAAAGAAAGAAAAAAATAATAATAACAAAAAAAATTATATATATATAAAAAAAAGACAAAAAAAATTGAAAGAAAGAGAAGACCAGCACACAAGTTCACTTACAGTTCTGTTACATGCCAACTTTCTTTACTAATGAAAAACAAATATTTATTAACTTATACTCTGATATATCACAATACCACTTCTTAAGACATTAATTTTTAATAACATCCATCTGAACCCGCACTGTGCATCAGTTCATGTAAGCCTCCAGCACCAATCACAGGAAAATTCATTCGTTGATTTGGAAAATCAATCACTTGCTGCACCGGCAGATGCTGATATCCATACTTTTATCATAAGGAAGTGGTAGAACCCTGTCAGCTGGATTGTGAAAGTGTAACACATCCAAAGTGATGGCCAAACCTGCTGAGTGCTTACATAGATATACAATGTGCAACTTCGGCACTAGTTGCAGTTTCTTCAGTTGGAAGTCCCGCTATTTGGGAGAGCGTGGGCGTATCATATCTCGAAACCGGGAGACCTTTTCAGAAACTTCTCTTCTTCGCACTCCAACACCTCTGTCTTGCCGTTCATATGATGGCCCTGGACGTCCTCTGCCCATTCCCAAGTAACGTGCTGAAGGGCTATCCTTAAAATCTCTCTGGATGGGTTCTGGAAAAAAATTTAATTAACATTAATAAACAAGTTACATATGACATATCACTGGAATTATACAAAGTGGAACATGTGGAAATTAGACAATTTTAATTGCTGACAGCAACTGACAATTTGTGATCATTTATGTCAGGATATTTATGCACTAGAAAGCAAGAAATATGAAACACGTATGTACAGAGCAGTCATCTGCAGCATTAACCCATTTCCACGATGTTGAGGAAGACACTTCAGGAAAATGTTTTTTAATATATCAATCAAGTGAACTGATAAAAACACTCTTTTTGGTATTGAAAATCGAAGCATCAATTCTTTTCAAACTTGAATTAGTCAACATGATTTCTAAGGTTTCAATCCACAAAACAGGTTATGATTATATTTTGGACATCAGCAAGGCTTCCACTGCTTTCCACCTGCGTGCTGTACTAGTTACCAGAAGGTTGGCACTGAATTTTTCATTTCATCAAATCATAAAGTGCCATAGAATTGTGAAAAAAATCAATGTTTCATTTATTTGAACAACATGGTTAACAAAATACACCTACTGTTTTCACTCCTTATTAGCCCCTGCATTTTTTGCAAGTTATCTGAGATATAACTTTCTGATAATTTAATTGTTTACTTTTGTTTTGAAAGGCTGACAGACACAAGAGGGACAATGGCCAAGATTAAATAAATAAATAAATAAATAAAAAGAACTGTGATTGTTGCAGCATTGTGCAGATGTTTTGTATCAAGTAACATCTGAAACACAAGTAGGCTCATTTTTACTTTTTCGTCTTGCTTCATAAGAAAAGGTATTTTAGTCATGTGGCAGAAATGGTTATTTTTTGAGAGACTTTCTTATTGCTGGGACCTGATAACGATAAAGTGGGCAAATCTTATTCCTAAATGTAGTAAATTATTTATTACGTTTGGGGAGTCAGAATCCACATTTGGTGGGTCCTTTGTATGGCAAAATTAGATTGCAGCAAAACAATGAACACTGCTAATGACTAAACCATATTCAGAATAACCTGATGATGGATAACAGGATGATCAGACATAAGTCATGGTCCTTTCAATTAATACTGATATTTTTAATTTGGGAAAACTTAAAATTAATCCTCAATATTTTCAAATCTTTTTCGAAACTGGCTCCAAACTTTTTCCTCTGATAGAACAAAAGATACAGAAATGACTTAGGTCGCATTTTCGTTTAACTCCCTTAAATTCTGAAAATTGCAAAAGTTCTAAACTTTTTCTGCGTCATTCTACAATACAATAATCAAGATTTTTTCCTTTCATGAAATAAGAAACATCTTCAAATAAGGTAAATACTAGTTTTTGAAACAGTTGTTTCCATGATGTAATTGTGTAAAATCAGCATTTTTTGGTTTCCAATTTCCTCGTAAACTGCTCCAATTTTTTCTTTACGTTTTCTCTTCTCTGTTTCAAAGGAGGCCAAAAATGTGGTGCTGACCCCATTTTCGGCAAACACTGAATTTTCGATAAGTAAAAAAAATTAACATTGGAAAAGTATATTTAAGATATTAGCTTAAAATAAAACTTTCTAAAAATAAGAATTAAAATAATGTAATACAATATATATATATATATTGTAATTTCTGTAATTTTTTAATATAAAACTTTTTTGGGGGTATTTTATGCTTCAAATTAATGCAATGTATACATAAAGTTTCTAAATTTTTTATTTCACGCTAACTACTACAACAGAATAAACGTTTTCACATTTTTTGAAACTTTCTCAACACTTAAAAATTTGAAGGTCCACAAAACTTAAACCTCTATTTTTAAACATCCTTTGCTCTGTCCATGGAAACAATTTTTCAGGAGGGAAAAAAAAAAAAAAAAAAGTTAAATCTTTCCAAGAATTAAAAAATTGCACATACCAAATGCAAAATTACAAGAAAACTACTCAATTTTTTGAAAATTTGTACCTGGACTTATTTGAAGGCCTTAGAACTACAATTTCACAAAGGGAAAATATAGAATTATTTTCGATATTGTAGTTGTATAAAGCAAATTTCAAACATTGGCAAATTTTCGAAAAATAAGGGATTTTAAAGAAAATGAGCCTTGAGCCATTTTTATATGAATTTTTACCCTACCCGAGGACAAATATTAATCAAAAATAATTTGGAGCAATTTTTGAGAAAAATTTGAAACTTGGAGACTTCATGTAAAAATACCCTCAAATTTAAATGTGTCTCAAACTTGAGGGTCAGCGATTTGTTCCGATTAATCGGGGAATTCAAATTGGGCGCCACAGTTAGGAACGGACACACGTTTTGTCGACAATTTTTCGTTATCAAGAACCCACAAAACTTGAATTCTGACTACAAATCGTTATAGGAAGGCATTTACTACATATTGGAACATGACGTGTCCACTTTTCCGTTACCAGGGCTCGGCAATACTTTTTCCGTCAAAAAATCGCAGATTTCCGTTGATCAACTCAGAACATCGCAGGCAAGCGTTGAAATCGCAATTTCAATATTATGTGGCTAACACCTCAGCTATTACTTGAAAAAGTATCATTCAACCAATTGAAAGTGCTTGTGATAAATATCTGCATTCATTTCGATAGTCAGGAGCAGCAAACGTTTCGTTATTTTACAAATGAAACAAACATGAATAAATTTGACTGTTACAGTATTCACAGCAAATTATACAGAAGCGAGCAACGCATTGCTGCTAGCGCAGGGTTATGAAAACTGATCGAGTATAATTTCACGCAGATGAGAGACAGACGAAAGGTGGGCGAGCTGAAAAACTGGACAGACGATGTTCTGACACGGTGCGAGTCAGATTTAAAAGGGGTAGATATTTGGTTGCGGGAAGAATTAGTCTAAATGGTGAATTTGTAAAAGGTTGTAAATGCACAATGTTTAAGCAGTAAATGTATTTCAATTCGAAAGGAAATACAATTACGTGTGTGGAGGACGCGATCATCATTTGATTGGACAGAATTCTTTGGAAATGGAGAAATGGGAATTTTGAATGGAAACTGGACAACGTTCAGGATTGCGGCGGATCTCCGTAAGGGAAGTAGCACAACGGGGAACATTTATTTTTTGCCATTTGCCATTCTAAGAAAAGTTTTTTGTTAAAGTAAAATCTCTAAATTAGTGATGAGAAAGTTTTGCCATGCATGCAAAAAGGGAGGGGTTGTAGCGAGTAATTGATAAGGAGAATAAGAGAATTCAAGAAAGATTGTGTTTACTAAAATGTATTGTTTTCAAATAGGATAAAATGTGAAAAATCAAGATAAACTTCCAAAGCAACGAAGTGGAAAGAGGAATATGAAAATTATGGAGGAACATCGGACTTTCATGATTAAATACATCGAAGAAAATTCAAAAACTACACTGAAAGATCTAAAACTAAAAATGGAACAAAACCATCAAATTAGTGTTTGAACAGAATGTTTGCGGAAACATTTGGATAGTTTGATGTACACATTGAAAGACTTTCGTAGAGAACCTGAAAAAATGAATAGTGTTGGCACCAAAACAAAGCGTCGTATGTGCTGCAACTTTTAAATTATCAAGCAGACAACATCCCAATTTTATACACGGACGAAACAAATTATAATTTATTTATTTCAAGGAAGAAAGGACGATCGAAAAAGGTACTCGATGCAACGACATAACAGCATGGAGCCGCGGAGCCAATGTGCATGTCCTAGGTTGCGTAAGTGCTATGGAACAGATTCACCATCAAATTAGAAGAGGCGCTTTTAGAAAGGAAGAAGCTAAAGAATTTGTGCGACAATGTCTGCGTGCTGCATTAACCGTGTACCATTCGTATGCTGTGTAATTGTTAATGCCCCCTGTCATTGTATGGAAGAAATATTCATAGAATAAGAATTCAGCAACCATCACTTACTAAGGCTCAGTCCTTACAGCCCAATGTTCAATCCGATCGAAATTGCCTGGTCTAGCCTCAAGACTGCTGTTAAACGAGATCTGTGTGCAAAAATGCCACAAATTTTAGCCCAAGAAGACAGGGCAAATATACTGAAGCAAACGGTTTCGTCTTCAGTTAGAAAATATTACAGATCAAAATATTGAAGTAATAAATGCCAATAATTATATTTGGATATGTCGCTCATGTCCAAAGATTCATTCCTTATGCCTTAAATTTAGAAGATATGGTTATGTAAATTATAATTGTGTTCAAAAAATTTATTTTGAGTAATGTGTTCGTGTCATAAATTAAGTTTATTTTGAAATGTAAGTTATTATTATAATGTTAATGAAGTTGGTTTTGAGGAATGTATCCACAATTTCTTCATTTTATTGTATTTATTTACATTGTTTGAATTCAAACTTGCAATTTACAACATAACTTCACATAGATTTCAATTTTAAATTGCTTGGTCTCAATTTGAAGATGATAGGTTTAATTATGAATGTGTTTAGTCTCAATTCGATTGTGTTCATTCCCAATTTGAGGTTGTGAAGGTAGTGTGGGCAAACTCCTCTACTATAATAAACATTTAAAATAGTAAAATGAACCCTTTAACGCTCTACAGCCGAGAAAAAGCAACGTGTTTATTATGCAAAAAAATATAAAATCAATCCTTAAGTTTCGGAAACCCTTGTTTAATTTTCAACACCCACAATGTAAACATTGTGGGTAAACCCAAAATGCAAATCTAATTTATATATAAAATGGGTAATCTACGTTTTATTGTATTTCTTTATACTCGTTGAAATTTTGAAATACTATAATATGGAATGTACTATTCATGAAACGCTGAAATATTCATAGATAAGTAACCTTTCGTTCAGTGAAAATGTGTATGCTCTATACCTCGGACAAAAAATGGGTTTTATCAAATTGATTTCTTGTCATTTCTAAACGGCTAATTTGTAGACAAGCTGGACTGCCCAACTCACCCACTGCATTCAATACACACCCACTGCATTCAAACATACTCGAAATAGCAACAGCCCCCAACTATAACGTACCACACAAAATCAA
>BOPP01000302.1:1015366-1037721 GCA_017312745.1 Gryllus bimaculatus | reverse complement strand
CATATGATGTAGTATAAATAATACTGAACTATGTATATTCGTTCACTAATAAAGATATATTATAATAATAATAAAAAAAAAAAAAGCTGGACTGCAAATAAGCAGCTTTATCTTATCGCCGCCGCCATCTCGCCGTTTAACAATGATCTCGCATATTTACGTGCAATTGGTGTGCAAATTTATGTTTGGGGATAGCTTGAAAGAAATACATCAATACATTGAGAATATAGAGTGTAGAATGGCGCAAAAACAATTATTGGCATTTTCAATAATAAAATATAATTAACATGACATAATTAACATTTTTCATATCCTTTGGATCCATTCCTGTTCTCCCAGGATTTTTCTCGTGGCCCATAGTTGGGACACCTGTTTAGATTTCATTAATTTCAAGCACAAATTTCACGATAACTACTAGCTTTTTTTAAACATATGTACATTACCTTTTTCGATAAGCTGATTTTTTAGAACAGATTATGTTTATCGTGAGACAACTAAATATCTTGAAAACTAAGAATCGTATCAAGAAGTGTTTCGAATAAAATTTGTCTCAGAGGGGATGATACCAATCTCGACCTACCCCCTCCACCCCCTGGGGGTGCGAATTTCAAATGGGAACCCCTATTTTTGTTTATAGCAGATTCGGATTCTCCACAAAAAATATGTAATTTTGTTTTAATTTTTTTTCCTGTAGATGGTGCTGTAATCGTAGGAAATTTTTTCGCGATTATGGTGAAATTGCACCAGGGGGTGAAAAAACATGGTGATGGACAGATCCGCGCAACGAAATCTGCGGGACCGTTCACACCGGAGAGTCAATTATGACTGCGTTCGGGGAGTCATAATAATCGGATAAACAAAACGCGCTCGCTTCTAATGATGCACGAGGTAGAAAATACCAATACTCTTACGTTTTCTGGGCACGTGCGGTACGGTGCTTTGACATTCTTTATCTACCATTTTCCATCAAATTAATCATCTCTTTTTAGGAAACGAAAACGGGCCCACGATTTTGAGCTGGAAAGGAAAAAGTACGGAGAAAGGAAGGAACAAATCTAAAAACTATGTTTAATGTTACTTAAAATTAATTAAATTACTGAACAGTATTTAGAAGTATTTTTTCTGACCGTTCAGTCGTGTCAGGTTCACTGGCGAGCTGAAGATACGCATCATCTGACGAGTCCATGCGCGCATCCATGGGAAGGGAAGCGAGGGAAATTTCCCCCCGTAAAATTTTGCACTATCTACATTTTAACTTGTTACAAAACTTTCAAGCAAAATTATTATAAGATAATCATCAAAATAGATAAAATCGTATTGCAGCACGATGTAGTGTAGCCTACATTTCACAAAATCTGTAATAAGACTCCTTCGACCAAATTATTTTGGATTTTCCCTCCCAAAATTCGTCTCTGGATCCGCCACTGGCAGAGTCTTTGCTTTGGTTTGCACAGCGAAACACTAGCGGCAGCGGAAAAAACGCCTCCGACCGCGTTACAAAATCCGCCGCACAGGTCTGAACGGGCACATGAACAGGCTAGACGTTAAATAGGGTGACTAATGGCGAGTTTCTGATAACCATTGCTTCTTGAATCCGCCCAAGACCTCGGGTTACACGGCTCCAGATAAAGTATTTGATAGAATAGAGAAGTCTTACAGAAAGATGATTAGGGGGCGGATTTTAATGAAATGTCATTTTTTTCTTTTGACTTTAGAACAACGCCGTTTAGTATAGAAATCCACTTTCAAAACTAAATTACCAATTTTTTTGGTCTTTTTTGCATAACGACTACTTGCATTTCGACTAATAAAGTTTTTTTCCTTTTTAGATAATGCATTTTTAACTGAATACATCGATTTAACATTTTAATGGTACTTGCTTCTACAAGAGCGTGTAGAGACGGATACCCGGAGGATGGGGTAACGATGGTCTGAGTGCGTACGATTTCGTGTGTCTTGGCCGAAAGACTGCTTGGCGCAAGGGTAGCTGATACTTTCGCACTATAGGAGCCCATCATAATATCTCCCCTTCAGTTCGGGGATGATTCACCAGCTCCGGCCCAGAGGCATTCAATGCGACTAGTGCAGTACGCGCTCGGGCTGATCCGTATACCAGCGTTGTGTTATGGTATTCAATGGCCGAAGGGTCGACGGAGACGCTGACCCATAAACAATACATCCATATTCTAAGATATGACGGATGATAGTCCTATAGAGGCACAAGAGATTCTCTGCAGTGCCCCATTTTCATAAATTAAATACAATATAAAATACAACAAATTTATGAAACTAAGAACCGTAAACAATAGTAGTAATATACTAATATACTTAGTTTTAATCCAACATTTGACTGTAAATAAAAACTAATTAAGCAGCAACGCCGCCCTAATACACAGAGCTAGTTTCGAGAAAACGTCGTTGAAATCTTCAAGGGTGTCCGTAATCAGAGATTTAATTTTTTAAAAAAATGAAATTTTATTAATTCTGACTTAAAGAACAAAATTAATGTTGTTAAAACTAATTAAGACTACTATTATTACCAATTTTTAATAATCTTTTTCGTTTTGTATACATGTGATAAAATTCCATATTAAAGAAGAAGAATACTTCCCACTCGTTAAAAAAATAATTGGAAAGTGCGCAAGTAACAACAATTATACTCTATATTTTTTGTGTGATAACTATTCAGTAGAATTTAGTACATTGAAAACTAAAATTGTGGTAAGTCTTTCTATGAATTTAGTTTTAAAAATAAATTACTTTTTGAATGGGGCGGTATTGCACAAAAAAATTGAAAAATTGATTTGAACGAAGAATGTTTTTCTAAATGATCCTAATAGAAGGTGCAACAATCGTAAAAGTTAAGATAAATAAAATGTTAAAAAGCGTGAGATTGGCAACATTTGAAAACATTAGACATTTTCGTTTTCGAGTTATAGAAAACTTTTTTGAACCGTAAACGAACTACACTTTTGATTTTGCTGCATTTGTAACAAAATAGTAACTCCCCTTACCTCTACTCCTACCACTACATGCAAAAGAAGAGTGCAACAAAACGTGCGCACAGTGAAGATACATCTACGTCCAGAAGCAAAACAAGAGGCCATCTCAACATTTGCTCAATATATTAGGGAAACTGGATAAAAACCTGATCGAGATGGGAGTCATTGACCCGGAAACAGAAGCACATTTGTAACAAGCATATTAAGTCTTTTTTAAAAATAAACAACACAAATATAACTAATTCATTATCTAACCTTTATTTTTTAAATAAAATTACAATAATTTAATGATAAATTTAAAAACCGATGTTTCAATAAACTTGTTTCTGCTTTTTAAAGCGATTACTAAGGATAAATCACACACACACACAGTACAATTTAAAAAAAGTATGATTTAAATAAAGCCATCAGAGGGAAAAAACAACAACACAGATTTGCGAAAAAAACCCACCGCAATGAACACAAAACAGCTATGCAGAAACCAGACGGAAACGTAAATGGCGTGTCGTCGAAATTTGGCGATGGCGGTAACTCGGGGTCCGAAGTACGCAGGCGCACATTTCTAGTTTTAGGAAGAGTGCTTGCTACTCCAAGAATGTCGCATCTCATCTTACAGTTCCGCCACCAGAGGCTCTAAGAGTCATCCTTGTGCCGAGGTGTTTACTTTACGTGATTTATAGCAACAGCGTATTATCACAGTTGTGGGAGTGGCAAGATTGTTTTACAGCAGTAATCGAAGTGTGTTATTTGCTGTTGTGATGGATTTTGTACAAAAGTACGTATACATTTTTGGGTGAACGTATTGTTTACACTTATAATTAGGTTGGAAAGTAATGAAGTTTAGCACAGGCACGTATTATTTACAAATATGACATTCTTGTTCAGAAGACCATAGTCTGAAATGTACTATTTCAACTTGTGACGTTCGTTCTTTGTGATAATCGTCATTTACCAACCTTGAGGCAAATAGTATGGTCATTCTTGCTACAGATGATCCTAAATTGAAGAAATACCTTGAACTATTTCTAGTTATGTCACTATTGCTACAAAAATCACTGCTACTGATTCGGGATTATCTTTATGCTTAATTGTGTGACATTAATAGAGGCAATCCATTCCAATCTATGGAAACTTATTACAAGTTATCGTTACACTCGCCAGGGAGGTACGAAATGCCAAAGACAGTACAATAATGCAAAGTATATCATTACAAATAATAAGAAATTACTAGTGGGTACATTATTCTCCAAAAACACCTTGGGTATTACTGACCAACCACTTCGAACGGGAGAAACAAAAGCGGGCAACCTTTTAAAAGAGCCAGATCAAAGACTTAAGCATGGAAAAAAAACATTGTCACACAAACTCTGGATACGGCTATACCTGCAGGGATTCGAAGCACATTGATTCGATATCAAGAATAGATAGTAATCATGCACGAGCACATTCCTCCCGGCAATTCACTGACGTCAGTAAATCAGTTGCTGACATCCATAGGGATTCTGTTTTGATAATTATCTTTTCTTGAGTAAAATTGTGTATATCTAGTTTTAAATAGTTTATTTACTGTATTTATAGAATCTTCCATAAATCAAGGATTTTTTGTTTACCTGTCTTCTCTCTGAAATTACAAAAAAAAAAAATCTCACGTTAGAGAAAAATGGTTATCAGAGATCTTAATTATTAGCTCAAATGAAATCAAATGACCCATCAGAACCAAAAGCGTCGAGAATATTTTTTTTGCAGCCCTATGTAATCAATATATCAATTTATTTAAGCATAAAATTATAAGGAAAAAATGTATTGATAAAATCTTATTTACGATAAAAAAACAACAATTCACTCAAAATTACGCGAAAACTTACTTTTTTAAAAATCGCAGGCATAAAATTAGATATTTAAATATCTAATATTACAGAGATTAAAGTCCGATTTTTCTCTTAAAGTTGTAGAATGTTTACACAAAGAATTGAATTCGGCATATTGCCATTTTCGAAAATTCAGTGGTTTTAACTGCAATTGGAACCTGTGCTATTTTATATGAGTACAGTATTCGAGCAAAACATTTAAGCCAATTTCGATATTTCGAAAATGTATTTTATTTAAATCGGGGAATTTTCATTTTGGTGAACATTCTTTGTACGGTAGACAAGCTAGTGTTCTGACTGACGGACGTATTCAGAAAAAGAACTTCCGTATCAAAGAAAACCCCTCCCCTAAAAAACTTATCTAGCTTCACCATTTTCTATATCCTATAATAAATAGTATACACTTACCACTTAAAGTCGTGGTTACTAAGTAATTACTAGGAATTTTTGGATCCCCTGGTTTCCCCAGACTTCCCCACGGGACAATGAAGTTCATTTCCTGCATTTACAACCAGCAATGCTAAATTGCTCCATCGTAATTTACAAATTGTGAGTAGGGCTTCTGAAAGCAAATAACGATCGCCACAAGACGTGATCCCCTGGGTCTTGAGGGCACTGACTATGGATTTTGGCATAGCCCCAGACGTTCCAACCACCACTGGCATGATTCTGGCGTTGGATACTCCATGAAGTTGGGCTGCCAGGGGGATGACTGGTATTTTACCACCTTTTCCTCCCCTGCTTTGAGAAGGCTAGACCCATCCTCGTGGCGGACAGTCACACGACCACGTGGATCCCTTCCCGGCTTTTTATTACCAGGTCATGTTTGAGTCGAACACCTTCGGCAACGGAGTAAGTGGCTTCCGTGGACGACACGGTGTCCGATTTCCAAAGCATCTTCCCTTCTATTAAGTTCTTGATCGTCATGACGTTTTATTATTGCTGGCTTCGTAAAAATGCACTGACCGAGAATGTTTTCTACATCTGTATTGCACTTCCTGCAGAATTCATCCTCTGAGCCCCCCTCTACTAAGAGTAGTTTTATTGGCAGCGGTATTTGATCTCAATTGGAGTGCAGTGATAAAAAGACTTACCTCGCCATCGGCGCATTTCTTCTTACAAGCCCTTAAATCTTCTTCAGAATAGGGCCATTTAAGCCTCAATGATTTTGCGGTCTTAATGTCCGTTGGTAAAAATTCGGACAGGAGCTCAACCCTCTGCAAATAGGATCTGCAGATTTTTCTAATCGTAATCCTAAGTTCAGCGCAACTCTGGGAACGTGTTGGGCGAGCCGCAGAAATCCCAGTCTCCTCTCTTGGTCAGGTAAAATAAGCCACCTGCAGTACTCGTAAGCAGATGTAGGAACTGTTCTACTGCCACTCTGATTTGACCGTCCGCTCCTCCGAGCATCGACATTGATGGCAAGGATACAACTAATTGATAAAGGTAATGTGGCATTTAGTAGGTATGAAGTAATGCCAACTTATGAGTGGGCTTTAAATGCGCCCTCGACACTGCTTCCATCAAATTCGATATGGATGCACGGTTTAGACGGGAACCCTCTCCAGATAGAGTAGTTCACTCCCAGGTATGATACTGTATGACCATTACTGACCAGAGGAATTCTTTGTCCTAACCTTCCGAGACATGGGTCCTCAATGAACCAGGATCGTTCATAAGTTGTAATCTGAAATGAACATTTCGCGACGGACCTGGGGCATCTTTTGCTAACAGCACCAGATTGTCAGCGAATGCTAACACGGACACGCTCCTTTCCAATAGCGTGTATCCTGACATGTTTTTCAATTTCTCAAGCAGGCACTCCATCACGAGATTAAAAAGGAGTGGGGACAAGGGATCCCCCTGTTTTACTCCTCCACTCCTCCCTCTGTTTGACACCACATTTCCTTTCGAGGAGTGCTGAATGACGGTGGAAAGATCGGCGTAAGAGTCCATTACCAAATTGGTAAAGGCGTCAGGGATACCTTTCCTGGACAGAGCCCACCGAGTCGCCGCGTGAGGAAGTGTCAAATGCTTTGGTTATATGCTAGCACAGCACCTACATCACCCTCTGCTTTTTTCATGTAACAGACTGCTTCATGAAGAATTTGAATATAGCGAAACAGCCAGGTTCAACTTCACCACGGATCGAATGCGTTTGTCCATAATGTGCCAAAATATTCTACACAGCAGAGAACTAATTGTGATGGGGCGATAGTTACTGACCGTAGTATCCTTACCCTCTTTTGGTATAAGGATGGTGCGATTAGTTTTCCACCCAGAAGGCACAAAGCCACAGTATATAATTTAGGTGTACAATAGGGACAATATTTCAATTTTTGCCCCTGAGGATATGTGACAAACTTATCTTATCAGGTCCTGGAGGTGTGGCATTTTTCATCTCAGACAGACGACTTAATTTCGGCAACTTGCACCGCGTATAGAATTGTGTGTGGGTCCGTTTCAGGTGTCAATTTATCACCCTCTCTTAATTCGGCAAGCCAAATCGGGGGGCGTATTAACACAAATGGATTTGTACAGGTCATTAACCTCATCCCTGTTAAGGGGCTGTTTATCGACACTACTACAGTCAATGCCCGTTCTAATGCACTTTGCCAAAAGCGCTGGATCATTCTTGGAAAGGTCCTGTGCCTTCGCATATGAGTAGCGCTTCCTAGCGCGATTCCCTCCATGTCTACGGGGCCTTTTAAAACTGGTTTTGGTGGGTACAGAGCTGTCCAAAATCTCCACTAACTTGGCATAGATCTCGTTCAATTAGTCCCGGTATTTAATATTTATTTTGAGTTCATTTCGCACCTCAACGAGCTCTAGATCTACATTAGTTTGAGAAGCACCCCTATCTTCCTATCCAAGTTGAAATACTTTCCTTCCAGTTAGGCTTGGCATCTAATGTGGCTCTGTTAAGTCAAGTTTCAGTAGTTACGTCTCCGGGCGTCATAGCGGCCGAGGACTCAATAAAAGTTTGGCCTCGTTCTAAATAACCAGAAGTGACGGAACGAGCCATGTCAATAGCAGATAGAACAGAATCAAAGAGGACGGACAAAGCCGAAAGCTCCTGATCCATCTAAAACCGTAGCGACCTCCTCGTTAGGGATCGCTCCAGGGAGGCAATATCTACAATTGGAAGCTCCTCAGGGCCACTGCCTATAGGCCGAGGTTTTGGAAGGGAATCGGTAAAAGGCTGTTTGCTTGTCTCGACCTGTAAAGACGTTTCCACCCCCTTTGGACTAGGGTCAGAGCAGGGGATCGTCGGCTTTCTTCCTGTCCTAATGGTAGGCCTTCGATATAGGGGAAAAGAAGTAACCAGCATTGGGATTTGGCGTACTGGAGTCTTCGGAAGGCTAATGACCCTGCAAAGCGATGCGATAACAGCAGCACTAGTAAGTCTAGCTGAATCATCGGACCACCGACCATCAGAAGGGGACGATGATTTTGCAGTGACGGTAGCTTCAGGTTCAATAATTGCTAAATATCTTCGATGTTGCCTCTTCTCTCACCCACCTGTCGGTCGGTTCGACATCTCTGGTTGCTCTTTCTCCAATGCCGCCATTTTAATGGGAGTTCAAGGATTTGTACACTATTGCCGTCCTGAAGTCGAATCTTTTGTGTTTACTGCGTGTACCTACGTTGTACAAATTCCAGCGAGACCTCGTGATTGGGGGGAGGTGAATACAGCACGTCCAGATTCACTTCCTTTTGGACCGGTCTCTCCTAGACGGTTGGTTGGGAGTTAAACAGACACCTATAAAGCGGATGGTGATAGAAGGAAAGTGAAACATGAGATGAGAAAACTGCGAATGGAGATCGAGAAAGAGCCTTCTGTACGTTCCCCAAACAGGGCGAGGACAGAGCCACCTCGATGGAGAACGGATCACGATAACCATCTGTGTTTGCAGATAACTGAAGTTCACTCATAACATCACCAGACACTACTACGATTATTCATACTCAATGAAGAGCTGCCCCAAGGGGGAGATACATTAGCCACCTGTCTTACATCATCTACCTTATCTCCACGGTCACACAGCCTACAAAGCTCGTTGAGCACCATTCAAAAGTGACACGTGTCTACTCAGAATAAAGCATTACATCACTGAGTTGAGCATACACATAATTATGAGCACGTGTGATGTGAACCTGTAATGTCAAAACCCTACCAAATGCGCAATTATTTACAAGTCTAGTAAAATTCATATTTATAATTCACATTTATCAAACATGGGTGTGTATATGCTCACAATGAAGTCACATAAGAGACAGTTAAAAATTATTACATCTAGCAATTAGAAACAAATATTCACAAGTGTGAAATCGAGAAAAAAACGAGAAGAAAAATGTAGCACGCGTGACAAGCGGATCAAAGAAAAGAATGGGGAATCTACTCTATAGTAACCAGAACTAATTTTTGGTTTTTAACATCACTTGGGTACATCGGACGAATTTTAAAATCGGCAGACAATATAAGTTGAGTTCAAGTGCACATGTATACTTTATGTCAGTAGCTTATTTACAAATAAGAAATTACTAACACGGTGAAAGCGAGAAACTATCACAAAACAGGTCAATGAAAACGAAGCACAGAATCCTCCTTTCCTAGCTTCAGCTTACAGTTGCAAGCGACATTTCTCCGTATTGATTATTTCCACACTGATGCCGATATTCTGTCGGACGTGACGGGCAAGCACAATTAGATATAGGAGCAGAATGAAGGTCGCGTTACCTTAACTGATGTAAGGAACACTCAGATCATTGGAAATTAAAATGCAAATCACAATAGATGTGATACATATTGAACATATTTCAGAGACCATTTGATGATTTAAATTATTGGGACAATTGTAATACCCAAATTCGGGAATTTGGACTATTGATGCATTTCTATTTTGGACCTTAACTGGATTTTCTATCACCTGGATGCTGTGCTTACTTACATGGCAACACTGGTTGAAAATTTCTACTTTGAGCAGCTTCCAGGAATCAAACGTCCAGGTTAAGAAGGTTATGTTTTACAGCTGAAGAAAGCTTTGTATGGTCTGCATCAATCTGGAAGACAATGATTTAAAGAACTAGACAGCTATTTTTAAGTATAAGAATTTCAGACAATTACCTGAAATGTGTAATAAAATTCAAAAAAAGTCATCGCCTATCACTTCTATGAAAGATACAAATTTGTCCTCTGGAACGAATGGTCTAAGCATTAAATCAAAGATTTTTGAATGCGATAATGTACATGCAGTTAATTTGAACACTGCACCTATTACCATACTATTGCATTAGGAATAAAAGGAAACTAGCAAGTAGGGAAATTGAATAAGATCTAGAAGAAAACTATTTGAAGGACGTAAATATTGTATGAATATTCTTGGTTAATAATTATTTTACTTGTAAAAAGCGCATGAAGTTTATTAATTTATAGACGGGCTAGTGAGGCAGGTTGGTAACATCTAAACAGAACTAATGTGTTTGAACAAAGGTAGTAATCCAAAATACAAATGTGTCCAATGTAGACCAAATCATCAATCCGACCCACACATCATACACAAAATAACATATGAATTCCGTTATATTTTATTCGCATTTACAAAAGGAAGAATTATTCTACGTTAAAAATTCCTGATTTTCTCTAGTATTTCTATGGAGAAACCTAATGAGAAAAATATTTAGTAATGAATTTTGTTCCCCCGATTTTTGTAGAGAGTTCAACAAATCAAATTAAGAACAATCTTCACTCCTCTCAAATCACCGACTGCAACATGGACGATTTAATTAGGTTCCATGTGAAGAAATCCAAAAAACAATAAAAAAGTTTTAATTCTCATACTCTTTGCGTCACTTCTCATTACACAGCAGACGTCATAAGACAGCAAGGCTCCCAGAGGCCACCTGCCATTAAAATACTTGGGATTCAATTGTTGCGTTTCGGAACAGCAACGGTTTTGTTATTCTTGGTATGTACAGAAACCCAATGTGTATCCGTATATACTAAATACGGCGTATCCGTATATACTAAATACGGCTACACGTGCTAGATGATTTTTTCCTTCTATATTTAGCAACTGGATTTATCCACTTGTTCTTTACCAAATCAATTTTTGTGTCGAAAATTCGCCGTTTTCCGGCGCACGATTACAAATACTTTCTCTTCTAACGTTATAAATACCAAAAAGTAAAAAGCAGCCAAAAAATTAACACTTCCTAGTGAATGGTATGACTTGAGAATAGCTAAGAGAAAATAGATTTACAGTGGTGAGAATGGAACAGGAAGACTTTAGTTCCACATTACTAGAAAACTATTACTAAAAGATGAACACTAAGTGAACCGGTTGAAGATCCATTGGCTGAGATCAGTGGCACTAACGATTCAGTAACTAAATTGTCCCCCCTCTCAAAAAATGTAAAAAATAACATGCTGAAAACTAATTGAAAGAATCTTTGGACTCTTAATTTTGTGAGTAATAGACCTGTGGACTTTCGCTTTGACGAACTTATTTATACCGTCGCTCAAGTCCGCTTGCAACGAATTAGAATTAGTCACTTTACTCTCTATGGACAATATGTTAAGGTCCGCCAGTCTCTGCTATCCCATCGAATGTCGTAAATAATTTTCAATTTTGAAAAAGATCGCCCTGCAGTCACAACCGTCACTAGAATCGTTAGAAACAGCAAGATTACTGAGACGACGTGTGGAAAGATAGCTGAGTGGCGTACTCTCGATGCAAGATTTTTCTTACACCGTGGACGAGTAAGCATAGTAGTGGACAGTTGACCAGTTATGTAATGGTATTTCTCGCTGATTTTTTTCGCATTGATTCGCAAGTTCTGCGTCTGAAAGCTGTACCAAAGTTTGTGGCTAAATGATGGCAAACGAATTGATTATTTAATTCAAGCCAATAAATCGATGGCACAGCTGACTAATCAATATCGAAACAAAGTAAACTAACTTTGATCTTCGCATACAGTTCATCGAAATGACGTTTCGTGTTCTATTTTTAATTTTTTTAAATTTCTCTCAGAACTCTACTTTTACGCCCAAAGATGTAGCCAACTAATGACATCGAATTTGACTTTGTGAAAAGTCACCTCTAAAATATTTTGCATCCTTGCGAGATGTTTCCCGTTCTTGGCAAAGATCAAAATCTGATTTTTGCAGGTTTTGAGACAGCATTAGTCACGATTAAAATTTTTGAGTGCAAAAGGGAATCGTTTCTGCTGGACAAGTGGGACAATGACGCTACAGTTGGAGGTCTGCCCAACTTGGAAGAAATAGGGGCCCCAGGAAGTCGAATTACAAATTTAGAAAACATCTTTGCGTCCTCATAAAACACGTAATTCAAACTTTTAGAAGGGACTTTTAAAGAGTGTTAAACAAAAAGTTATTTTGGGGGGCCCTTGTATCCGTGAACACGCAGACAATTGCACATGCCGGGGCGGTGGTAGTTATGTCACTGGTTGAGATATGAGAAAGAGAAGCCATTTTAAATTTTGTATAAAGAAACGTTGAACAATGATCCTGAATTTTCAACTATAAACATAAAACCTGCCTGGGTAGAAAGCAATAAAAAATTCAAAAATATTAGTCTTCAGAAACTTTATTCTAGTGCTAGATCTGACGGTGCTTTTATGAGTCGTTATGTGTTATATCTTCTAGAATATATACCTCTTGCGCACCATCCATATTTTTTTTATTACAATCTCAAGGCTACGAAGATGTCGACACACTATCACGTAACAGTGAATAAAACTTCATGGATAAAAATGAATACGAGCATATTATGTAATCACAATGAATAATAATGTTTACATTAGCCTCCACATTTTTGTAGTCAAATGTGTTTATTACCAAAGCAGAACATATAATAATAAATATGTAACATCTGTCAGGATTAAATGTGTTGAATCATTTGTCACGCACATAAAAAGTGAAAAGTATACAATACACTTTTAATTCTTAACTTATTACATTGGTTCATTAGCAAGCCACTAATACAATCAGATCGTAATTAAAAAGCATTCATACTTCTTAACTTCAAACGCGAGACCTTTTTTCCCCGGAAGTTAGAATAAAGTTACAGACCACTTGCATTTGTATCCCTCCAAATAATGAAGCGTAGTACGAATGAAAAGGGGATGACGAGGAGAGTACATAGGCAGAGTGTGTTCTGTACTTATAAATATAACACTGTTTTCAGTGTTATACTTATGAGTACATGTGTTTTAAATACTGTAATAAAGATTCTCGAAAACTCAACATTTTCCTGTCAAAGCTAGGTCAAAATGCCGAATTTTTAGAAAAACCCAAACGCCATTTTCTCAAAAAACGACTCCAAATTTTTCCTTCAAACTTTTCGAAAGGATAGTGCTAATTGTACTCTTTAATGAGAATACCGCCAATATCAGAAAAATGAGGCAGTCATACTTCATTCCTGGGTATTTTTTTGTTCTTTCAAAAATTACACAAATTTAATTTTTTGAAAGATCTCTCATGCTGTTAATATGCACACTTCCTGTGATTTGTTAACACTATTGTCTTTACGTGTAAATGTGCTTCAAATTACTGTTAATGAAGTAATGAAAACTCAAAATTTTATATGAAAAAGCTTCAAATTTCGAATTTACAGTGGAGCTTAAACACCATTTTCTTAAAATCTCCATTTTTTTCCGAGAAAATTACCATTGAACACGAGAGTTTACCGTTTTTTAATATTCTTAAAATAATATTCCGGCTCTATTATCAAGAAAGCTAAAAATTGAGAAAATATCCAACTGATGTACCCCTAAAAATGTACCGCCATACTTGTACCTATGATACATACGTACATGGATTAGTGACATCTTTGCACCAGTATGGGGCTACTTAGAGACGCCGCAACAGGATGGTGTGGTCATAATTGTTAATGAAAATTAATATTCTACCATTACACAAAAAAATAGATTTGCGCTCGTAATAGAAGAGGGTATTACAAAATCTGACACTTCAATATGGCGTACAGTTTGAGACGCCACATCGGTTGTGGCATAGAACTTCTTCACTCTTTGACTATCTAACGAACAATATAAAACAATTAGCTGTGTACTCTCATTCTCCAGTGACAGCTTTCTTCGATACATTCAAAAATTGTGCAACGCAATGCCGACATCTACAGGCCGTCATACTTGCGTTCCTCACTGGCTATCTTCTCCAAACGTTTTAGCATTGAGCTTATCATATGTGGATTTTCTTGCTGGCTCCCGGTCTAATAGCCGAGGGGCAGGTTCACTATAACAGAATATTATGCCCATTTGTAATGTGTGTAAAAAACGAAAACAATGACTTAAGTTCACTATAACCGGAGTCGACGGTACAACTATCTTTTATTTGTTTTTTAATTTCAGCTCGCATCAAGAGCTAGGTCATTAGCGACCACTATAGATTAGCGAATGGTTAACAGTATGATGTGATATGGTGATGGTGACGGGTGAAAGGATGAACGTAAATACAACCAAGCCCGAGGCGGGACTCGAACCCGTAATCTTTCAATCCCTGATCGCTACGGCACTACTACCTTAACGACCTCGGCTATCAGGACGACAAACCATCTTTGATATTTTAGTTGTAGGAAGACTCTGATTTTATTATTTATTTATTTTGCAATTTTCGACAGATAGGGATTAGAACAAAGAGCCCGGTACCATCGTCTTAAACATCCTTCACGCTCTTCAACGAAATTAAAATAAAAAATAAAAACGGAGCCATTTTTTGGAAAATGTCCCAGCAGCGCGATGTAAAGTACCTCCCCCCTACAAAAAAAATTAAAATATAGGTTACAACTTCAAGGAGGCGCGACATCAGCCAGATGAATTGGGGAATATCAATTTTGGAGAAAATCTGGTGAACGGTTTAGCCGTTACGAAGTTTTGCCGTCAATCGATTTTTTCGGTATGAAGGACCCACAAAACACACGGTTTCTGGCTATACCACGTGGTAAAGTATTTCCCACCTGAATTGAATTTATTCACTTTTTTTGTGATCAGTACCCCGTAATACGAGTTTTTCTGCCGGAAATTCGCCGTTTTGTCGCGCAACATTACATAACTTTTTATTCCGTAGGAAATAAGTGAAAACCAGAAGCAAGGAAATGTGAATTTCGGAAAATAAGTACTGTTGAGTGGCAAAACTGACTAGTGTCCTGATAGTATAGGCCGATGCCCACGTGTTTAAACTAGAGTGTGCTGCCGACCTGTGTACCTAAGACTAAGGCGCAGGCACAAGAGCTATCTCGTTTTGAAAGGTCGCTTGATGAATCCCGACACGGACATGGATTATTTGCGCTGAGAGCTCTTTAAACTACCACGTACCACCTTTTAATTCACTTCCTTCCATTCTTGACCGGCCGAGGGGCATTTGTGCCAAAGTACGCGTGACATAAGAGATTGAATCTACTCGAGACATGGCCACTGTTGTGGCATGATGAGTATTCTTATAATGTATCAGGCTTGAATATTAATCCATTTCCCTTTCACCGGGACGTCCTATGATCCTCGATAAGTCAATCCACATATAGACCTACGGGCCACAGCGTTAATCTGGAGTGTGTTCTTGCTTCAACAGAATACTAAACGCGATGGGGTATCGAGCTACATTTGTCCAACATAGAATGACTATGCCCAATATGAAATTGCTCACGAGCCATATCGGCACAACGGGATGGGTATCCATATAGATACTATGGAGGCTGCGCCAGGAGGAAACAGCATCAGTTGGTGAAGGGAGTGTCTGTTAGATGAGTCGTGAAACGGGAGATATACATACCACAGATGCCACCCTTCTGGCAGAAGAAGTTCAAGACTGCGTCACCAAGACCAGCCTATCTCTTCCCCGTGGTGGTCCTGGCATACTCTCCGAGACAAAACTCGGAGAAAGGCAAGGCGGAACTAAGGAGAGGAAGGGAAAGGAGTCTTATTAGAGGAAGAAAGCCAGGTAGAACGAAGCAAATATAACAATTTCTACAGCAACATAAGTTCAAGATAAAACGCGAAGTGTCAGCAGAGGTTTCAACGATGTATTAAACAGTGGAAATAGTAATTAGTAGGGAGGGAGATTTCAATGAAATGTCCCGTTCTCTCTCTTTACTTTAGAAAAATGTCTTTTAATATAGAAATTAATTGTAGTTAATGGCAAAATGAAATCATTTTTACGAAACTGCATTTTTCGTCGATTTTAACAACACAACATTTTTACTTCACTTTTTGCCATTATAATGCATTTTTGGCTGATTTAATTAATTTTATTATTTTAATGGTACTTGTTTTAAATATTTGCAATATGCAACAAATATTCTCCACTGAATTCCTGAGTAGTTTAAGTGATTTCTTCGTTCAGAAATAAGTAATCCAAGGTACTTGTGACGTTTATCAGCGACATACAATATTCTTGTCTTGTATACCCGGATGTTTATCAATATTGTTTCCAAAAGTCCAGTAGCTCTATTTTATTCAATGTTTCACGCAGATAAGGAATTATTTCTTATATACTTTAAAAATAAATAAAATAGCTCATGGTTCAAACAAGGTAATAAATCAAACTTTTAGTGATACATACATCTCATATTATCTGTAATAAACTTACTAGCTGAACCCAAGCGATTACATTGTACAGAAAAAGCTGTAGAAGAAGTAACGACATAAAATACTGAATACCCACGAAGTATGTTTTATATTTACAAAAATCTTTACACATTAAATGACTCACAAAACTATTCAGACATTCATCAATTAAACAAAAAATTGCTAAAATTTTCTTCAGAAAACCATATCCTTAGTTAGCGCACACATTTGAATGGAGAAAGCGTTCTTGACCGGGACAATATAAATACTTTCAAAAATATGCATTAGTTTGATTAGAAGAAAAATGAATCACAAAAACATAGAATTTGCTTGAACAAAACTATTCAAACAGCCTTTGGGGCAATGTGATAACAGATCTTTTTAACTCTGAAAAGAATGTTGAAACCCTAAACCCTTGCTGAACATTCAAGGTTGCCTGTCAGGCACTGAGCTAGATCCATGGAAACCTTAACTGTTAAGCGAAATGGGTTGCAAAGAAAAGAACATCACTTTTGCGCAGCTGGTTATTTACCATCACATATCGCCAAAAACATTGCAAAAAATGATGTTAATAAAAAAGCACAATGAGTGACAATCTCACGGTACATCAATTAAGATAGGATTGAACAGCAACCCAGAGGGCGGTGCCCAAAGACATTTTCTTTTCAAGAAGAGAATCACATTGTGAGAATGGTAAAGAAGAATCCTCGTCCTGAGGCAAGTGCAACAAAAATTACAGCACAGTTAGAAATTGGCATTGGTAAGAAAGAAAATCCTGAAACCATGTGGAGGGCACTAAGGAGGTCAAATTTCCATAGTAATGTTGCCAGACGAAAACCATTTAAAAGTAAAGCGAACGAACAAAAAGATAGAAGATTGCTACAGAACAAGAAAAAGATGTCCAACAGTATTGGTTAAGTTGTGATCATAGAGCAAATGATGAACAGGTTTGAGCTTAACATTCCTAAACAACATTTAAAACCATGTGCTGAAAATCTGAGTATTCTTGATAGATTTTATTTTTAAATAAAATAATTCAAAGCAAATCACAGGTTGTTCAACTTTAGCTGCTGAACAACTGCTCAAAGGTATTCATCCACCCTAACAGTTGCCGGATCTTAATGTTATAGAAAATATTTGGGAAAAATTGGAAAAGGGGATAAGAAAATACCCAATTGATTCCAGAGAATAATTGAAGCAATTAACACAACAAGAATGGAGAACAATGTCTCCACATGATACCCCAAAATTTGTACAAAGTACACAGCAGACTGAAGGAAATGCTGCAGTGAAAGGGGATGGTTACAAGATACTGAGCATTCTTAGTATTATTTTTTACAGGTTTCTCTCTTTGAATGTTATTTAGTGTGCAATTATGTCAGAAAAACCTGAAATACTCGATTAAGTACAATGTAACTCATTGTGATAAAGTCTTGCATTCATTAGAGAACGACTTAGAAGGATAGTGAATATAATGGCCTGTCAGAAACATTTGAAACAGAACTGGATAAAATGGTCAACAAATATTCTGTGAGCAGGACTATGAGGTGGTGGCCTTATTCTTTGTTTCTCAACATAGCTGATATAGGGTTTTTGAATACTTACATAATATGGAAGAGAAAAAATTAAAATCTCCAAATATTGTATATGAAAGGCAAAGATTTTTCCTACATCTTAGGAAAGAATTAGACACACCATATACCAAGCAACATTTACAGAATTCCACCGACCTACCCAAAAGAATAAACGTGATATGAAATTCATTCCAGAAGAAATGGAAGAAGTACACATGTCAACAAGAAACTAATGTCAGTTATGTCCAAGAAATCCAGACATATCGTGTGAAATGCGCAAGTAGGTAAGATATTTCAAGTCAAACACAAACATTTTTCAAAAACTGTTTGTAACGTAGTGAAAATATTAAGTTAATAACAAAAATCATAATTGTCTAACAAATGACTTAAGTTATCTCCTAAAAACACGATCCTTAACATTTATAATTCTTGCAACACAAACAATGAGGTGGGGTCCACGCAGACCCCCCCCCCCCTTTGGAGTTGACGTACATTAATGAGCTCGGTACTATGAGAGTTGTTTACCTAAAAAAATTGCCAGTTATCCAAAAATTGAAAAATCCAACAAACCATGAACCATGTAGCTGCTGTAGTTTTGGGGAAGAAGCAGTAGGTGAAATGAACCTCATGGTATGCGTAAAAGCTACATTAAAAAAGAATGAAGCATACAAGATGATTCAGAAGAGGTTCTTCCTAGTAACAACTAAATTATATAAAGAACACAGAGCACAGAGCACAAGAAAAGAACGGAAAGAATGTTTGAGGAAAATAAACTAAAGAGGTTAGATAGTATTAACCTATTTCAAGAAAAGTTGTCAACAGGTCACTTGCATAAAAGGCCACAAAGGAAGAGTAAAACTATGTAGATATGAAAACAACCATCTGCTGACAGATACAAGCTTGATTAAGAAGAGATGGCAACAGCACTTCCAGAGTCTGCTGGAGATAAGAACAATTGGACAAACACAGGAAATTACTGAGATGTACCAAGTGAAAGTAAGCAACCTGAAAATTGAATAATCATAAATCACCAGGGGCAGACAGTATAGCAACAGAAATTATGAAAAGCTTTGAAGGGGACCCTAGTCTACGGAATATATTACACCATATCATATTAAAAATATGGGAACAAGAGCTGCCAAAACAATGGGAAGAAGCACATATATGTTCAATGTATAAACAAGGGGATAAACTAAAAACGGAGAATTATAGAGGATTTGTTCAAACAACGAAGATGTTTGCTATAAGAAAGAAATATTGATTTTGAAGATAATTTTAAGAATTGTCATGTATCTAAGGATGCGAGTATTTAGATGAACACTGTTTTGCAGTAGTGGCTATTTAATAAAATTGTTTAAGTAGTCCCAAAATTTAATTTGTATACATTTGTATTTAAAAGCCTGAAGAAGACAACATATCAAAATTGTGAAAACGTCATGAATTATTAATTAAATCTCCAAATACATTTTGTTTTTGTTTTTTATATAAAACAAAAAAGCAGGGGTCAATAAAAGAAACAATTTAAGATCTTCTCCAATATTTTGTATGAATGCCTGAAACCGTTCACTGAACCAATTATAGGAAATTACCTATGTGGCAACACACCCATCATAGTTTCTTACGTACAGTTCTTTCATCTTCGCTTGTAACTCTGAACAACGCCCTTGCATGTTTGCTACTTTGTCATAACACTGACCCCTACAATTCAGGATACCTTTGTTCTGCATTATGGCCATGAATGGCAATAAACTGGAGAGATAGAGATAGATAGAGAGATAGATAGATAGATAGATAGATAGATAGATAGATAGATAGATAGATAGATAGAGAGAGAGAGAGAGAGAGAGAGAGAGAGAGAGAGAGAGAGAACACACTCTTTTGGAATAGTGTCTATCACATATCTTACAATAAAAGTAAGATGATCAATACGAGTCACATCAGTTGTGGAATCTATAGAAAGATTAAAAATTTGCTTTTTGAATTTCCAAAATTATTACTGAAAGATTTTAGTCACCATTATTTCTACTAACTCTTCACAAATAGTGGCTTACAAGTATGATGACATCCCTTTCCCTGGATTACCATATTTCTTTGAGCGTTCGTGCAAGAATGGCTCGAACCGACTTTTAAGATCCAAATCCCCAAATAATTTATATTTTTTACTGAACCAACTCTTTGGTCATTACTACTGTAAGGGAGTACTCTCAATGCTAAAAATTTAATTACTGCACCAACGCTTTTCAACATCTCTTTCCAGTATTGTCGCTCATTATTATATTGGGTGATCAACTGTGGATATATTTGCCTGAGTCTTTTTGATTGACTACAATATGATACCCTGCAATTTCTATGTTCTCGGCCATTTTCATGTTCTGATGCAGCTTTTAGAGCAGGTTCTCAGTCATTAAGTATATCTACACTAAAAGGAAATTTGGAGTGAGAAAATAATTTGCACCCAAAAAAATTAACTTTTCTCCTCGCAGGTAAATATATGACCCATTCTCTCTAGAATATCTTTGTTTGGCAATTGTCGTGACAACATTGCTTGAGTAAGCTTGAGCTCATTCTTCCATACTATCTCCAGTTTTATATAAATGAGCCGATTTATCAAAATTATTTTCATTTGACAACAGAAGATCCTTTTTCTACCCAATAATCCTATTAGATGTCATCAGCATGTGAGTAAAGACTGGAGTCTGATGTTTAGTGATAGTTTTCTGGAATAATGGTACTTGTATAGTTTCCAGAAACACAGTGTGTCCCCTGTTTTTGAATATCTTCTTCATTGCATGTAATAAAATCATCACGTTCTAGCTCAGTTTTGGTTACTTCTGCTTGTTTCTGTAAATTGATTCTCTGTGTACTCTAAGTTGATGGGCCAGGAATGTGATTTTTCGGTACATTATTATATGCAGTATTTTCCTTTTTGTTGACAGAATAAACGAAATAATTAGATATGAAGAGAATTTTGAAACTTAAGTTATTCGTTTGCCCTTTCACCAAAGCCCTGCCTGCCTCCCCTTCCCACCACAGGTGACATTCTTCCCATGATAACTCCTGTTGCATCTGGGAGCAGAGATCCGATAACTAGTGCTTGAATGACAGCAGTTGTGCCAACATTTATTATTTCAGAGCGAGCCGCAGGTTAACACATTGACCAGTAATGAAAGGATAAACTTGAATCTGATATTTGAATTTATTACAATGAAGCAGTGAACACTGATTTTATCAATAAATAAATAATAATATACAATTCTTGAACGGCGTGTTTGTTTTCAATATTTTGAGGCCGCTTAAGAGACCGAGATCCTTTGCAGCAGCTGGGTTCGGCCGTGTTAAAGCAGTACATCAATAAATCTGAGGTTTTGAAATGCAAGAGATATGAAAAAGAGATGGCTGGCTGTTCAAAATGCATTAATAAGTGGACCTCCTCCAGCACCATGTGGCCGGCAGGGATGCCCGATGATATGGGCACTCTTGCACGACCCGAAACAAAGAGGTTATAACTAGTTCATTGGCTTTCAAATGCTGCACAGTGCTTTTTACAGAACAGTAACTTCCACATCCTTTTGATGTCTCTACAAACATGCCCAATGCAGGCTAATAGTGAATATGTCACAGCAGTGTGGCTCATAAGTGGGTAGTTATAATTAATGGCATGTGGCGCAATTGTAGCTGCTTGCAGTGAAATAGTTAAATTGTACAAAGCAAAGTAATTAAAGTAGAGATTTCAAGCTTTAATCTTACCTAAAATAGAAGTATTTCTGATCAATGGCCATTTGAAAAGTGGCTACTTCCATGGTTTTAACGAAAAATTTGGCCATATTGAGGGTAATTTGGCACACTGTTACCGTCAAATAATTAACGTTTAATGATCTTAAAAGTGTTGAGGGCATCACCTTAATCAAAAATCCATTTATAAAAATAACATTAAATAACATTTATTCGTTAGTTATTAAAAAGTTGTAACAAAAGCCCTAAAAATGGACTGGTATGGGGTTGGTGGCACCCCTACACTAATTTAAAAAACCGGTTTGTTGCTGCTGATGTTTTTCTTGAATCGAAAATTAACGGTTTTCACTCAGCCAATGACATCTATTTTTTCTGATACAACATATACCTATATAACTCCAACACCGTTTGACCTACCTCCATGAAAGTTGCCACAATAATACGTTTTTCAACCTAGATGGTTATATGTGCTGTTTGTTGTAACTCTGCTATATGGCCCTGTAGAACAGAGAGAGAGTCCGAGAGAGAGAGAGTCCGAGAGAGAGAGAGTCCGAGAGAGAGAGAGTCCGAGAGAG
>BOPP01000302.1:925045-1006359 GCA_017312745.1 Gryllus bimaculatus | reverse complement strand
TATATATCAGAAACGTGAACTCAACTTGAAGAAGAAGAAGAAGAAAAAGAAGAAGAAAGAAAAGAAGAAGAAGAAAAAGTTTGAAGCCTTGATATCTTACGTTACCTACAAATTTCTACACAGTGTATCCCCATTAAGAAATATGAAGAGGATTAATCAATTATAAAAATATTCACAGGTCTTTAGAGAACTGTTGGTCTTGAAACATCTTTGGGGTAACTGATGAAGGTTTGAGATTTTTCTCTTTCAGATACATCTGAAATATTTGCATTAGCTTAAGTTTACTTGCAGAATGCTTTTGAACTCTTGAGGAAATGAAACTGATGGGAACATATTACTTACAACACTACGTGTTCAGTTTCAATCAAAAGAATAAATCACATCCAACAAACGTAGGTGGACTTGAGTATGTCTGCATTATACTGCATATTTTATACTTTGTAGCTTTTTCAATATCTTGTTTATTGCATCATCTGCACAAACTGACCACTTTAAAAAGGGCTTAAAACTATTAATGAAATTACCTCTCAGATCCCATGCGATACCCTCGTCATAAAACAGTTCTCTTTTCGCTCCTTTTCTTCCTTTTTCTCCTTTTCTTTGTTCTGTACTTTGTTTTCTCTCAACACTTCTTCTACTTTTTCTTTGTGATGCTGGTGACAACTTGAGCAGTAACTTGGGTCGAGCAGTAGCCCAGAACTCTCCTGCAAAACAAAAGATACAAATAAGTTGATGTTAACACAGTCTACTCTTGTTATACTTGGGAAACTTCTGGGGCACTAAAATTTTTTGGTTCATTATTTCGATGATGTAAAAATTTAAAATTTTACAATTTTCTCTTTTACCAAAATAATTGATTTTTTTTTATTTTAAATTATTTTTAGAGATGCAGCAAAAATACCATTACCCTCACACACCAGCGTGGTACACCGTGGTACTCATCTCCTCTCTGACCTGGTCATCATAACTGTGTGTGGTTGACATACCGACCAGTAGATACTGTGAATAATGTAAGATGATGATAATAAAAATTATTATAATTCTGACACAAACAATATAAGTATGCATGAATACCCTATAACACGAATGATCGTAAAAGAGGTATTTTGATGAGTTTTGGTCTACTAAAAGATCATAGTAATAAAGATAATTCTATTAAAGTTGTCTTTAATTACATAACTAGTCAAAATGTTCATGTGGAATACAAATTTCTCACTTCAAAGCAATCGTGTATAATAATTTGTGAGGGGTACACTAATACCCCGCTAGATATTCAGCGTCACATTTAGAACTTGCTATGCGGAGGGTTAATAGCATGGAAAGAAAAGTTCAATATATTTATTTGACCTTCAAAAGTCAATTGTTTTGAATTGTTTGCTTCGTACATTTTTCACAAGTAATTTCTCTAGATTCTTCTCCAAAGTTTCTCCATACACGATTTTGCACTGACCACTGTATATATAACATAATATGCAGTCCAGACATCCATCCATGCCTCTTGCACTGTTGGAACACCGTCCCACTCTCCGAAGGCCCTTTTAATAGCCCCATAATATACGAGATCCTTTCGGTAGTGGCATGGCGCAAGCAACTAATGAAACTGGGCGCTTTTCCGACGCGGCGCAACAGGTGCCACCAGTCAGACTGGCACTTTGGTTCACTACTGGTCAGAGTGGTACGTAGAACAACACGCGCTTTGTCCCAAGTAACATCGAGCTTGAAACTAAAGCAAGCAGTCGCACGTCGCCTCTGCCTATTGCAGCCCACGCAGGGCACTGCCTTTGTTGGCAAGGTGAAACAGAGGCATTATGTCATCAGCGATGTCCCCATTCTTGGTTTGCTACCTCCACCTCAGAGGAGACTACGTCCATCATGACCTTGACCGAGAATTGTTTTTCCAAGCTGCCTAGTATTGGAAAGTGACACTGAGGTCTTTTTTCAGAAGGAAATTAATTTTCAGGACGTTGTTTTTTCATTGTTCAGCATAGCCGAAGATCAGAGATCAAGTCTATATCTACTAATTTGTAATGTAAGTGACACGAGACCAGTGACTATAATACTGTTTGAGATTTCCAAGGATTTCAAGCATTATCCCATTCACATGATTAAATATTCCTACACATGAATAACTACAATATTTACGTAGGGCATACCTGAATAACACAAAATTTACTTCGGATAAAGATGTGGGAATCGGATCTGAAGTGGGATAAATATCTTTTAAAAGGATCTAGCATTGAATGAAATCTAAATATGCATTAGGTGTTTGTCAAAAAAATACTCGACCAGAGTCTACTGTATACATTAATAACAAATTTCAATAACAGTGTACTATATGCGAATACCAGTGACAGCTCGTGTTCATGCCACTAGGGTATGCAATGTCTCTCTCCTCCCCATTCCTCCCCGCTCTCATAAATACACACACTCTTATACAAAGGCATACACCACATGCATACAAATATACACATCATAAATAATGACAATTGAACTCTTATGAAGTCTAATAACATGCTGAACGTCATCTTTTATCAGCAGTGAAGGTTGCCTGAATTTCTTTTAATAAACATCTGCTTCGACTTCGCTGGGCAAGGATTCCTCCGAAATATTTACTACTAGAGTCGAATTACCGCGTATCTACTCAGCATGGTCTAGAACCGTTTTTCCAGGGGAGATATATTGCACACGTTTATTGGAAAACTTTACTCACACTCTTGAATTGATGCCATATTTTACGTGGCGAGACTCACGCCATGATGCACGATCTTCCATCCGACCACGCAAATTTCGCTACGCTATAGAGTATTTTCTATAAGCTCGCTGTACAAATTTTAGACAAAGTACAAGTTACTGAAAACAATCTACATGGCGATTACACTGTGACGAAACAAAGTCAATTCAACTCAAGTTTATTTTCTGCAAATTTTTCGTCACGCTTGGCAGAAAAACGAACACAAACTTCGGTTTTCAAAACGCATTAAAAAAGTAGACAACCACGTACATTTACAAAATGCATTTGGGTTTTCATTAATTCGATATCTATTTGTAACTGCAACTCACCAAAATGTAAGAGAATGTGGTTATAATATTAAATTAACGCTATTCTTATGAATGCAGCATCATTGCAAAGCAATGCGTTCGCGCGCTAGCGAAGTTTTCTTAACCACTAATAAACGTTGCATATATCCGATTATTGCGGTTAACTCTGAATTTTTCGAAATTTCAATAAGTATGAGTTTTCGATGTCTTCCTACAACTATGAAATTAAAGATAAAGATTTTTCCTTTAACTAAAATTTGTTCTCTATAGTGAGTACTTTCATTAAGGTCACGTACGTTTTGAAAATTTTAGTAGTTTTCGCGCAATAAGCAATTTTGAACAATTATAAAAATAAGATTTTCTCAAAAACGGCTCCAAATTTCGCTTAACTTTTGGTAGGGATTGTGCTAAATGTTCTCTATAAGATGACAAACACCATATTGCTCTATTCTTTTTTCTTTTTCAGAAATTACAAAATTGTTATTTTTTGACTTGCGTCTCTTGTTAATATTTGTATTAGCGGCAATTTGTTTACATTAGCATATTTATGAGTAGATGTTCTTCAAATGTCAAAGTTTCTCGAAAACTTTCCCCTATAAAGAAGTTTTGTGAAAACAAGCTCAAAATGCCCATTTTCAGAAACGCTCAATTTTCTCATTCAAATGTTTTCTCCAAACGTTCTAACGGATAGTGCTCATTGCAGTCTAATATGACGAAAAGTTCATTTTAGAGTATTTTTATTAACAATTGCACAAACGTAAATTTTTTGAAAGACCTCTCACGCCGTTGTTATGCACATTTCCAGCAATTTGTAAACAATACTGTATTTATAAGTTGAACTTAAAATTACTTCAAATGAAGGTTTTGGAAAACTGAAAAACTCTCTGAAAAAGCTTCAAATTTCGAACATACAGTAACGCTTCAATTTTTTTAAAATGGCCCTACTTTTATCAAAGAAAACTGCCAATTAAGACAAAATTTTACTGTTCTTCAATAGTGTACAAATAACACTTCCGCTCTACGATACCGAAATAAGAATATTTCAAAAAAGATGTACTTTGGGCGGCGATAATGGCAGCTGGAAAGAGTAGGTGGCAAGTCCGAGACCAAAGGAAACAAAACTAAAACGGTAATGTCTGTGTCATTTTGTAGCACCACTAGATTTTGTACTTGAACTAAACTAGTGTGCCCACTCATGCGCTTTTCTCTCGAATCGAGTGCAGTAGGTAGTGTAGAAGTTTGCACGAAAACTAGCTTGAAAGACCTAGCAGTTCACGCGAAGTTTAAATAAAACTAATTTTAAAAAAAGCTTCAAAGAAAACAAAACTTTTCATTTTATTAAACTTGTATATTTTCGGAATTATTAAATCTTTCAAATTTGCGGGCATCTTGATTTTCGGAGTTTAGTTCATTATCGATTTTGCAATTCAACAATTTCAAAAGTTCAGTAATAGTTTTTAGGATTTATACAGCTTTCATGTCAATTTAAATTAAATGTGACATTTTTTCAAAATAGCAATATTGTTTTAGATCTTTTCACAGCTTATATGAATAGAAAACATTTAATATAATTTTATCTTCGTTATTAAATCTGATTTTAAAACATTCAAATGTTTTCGAACTTCTCGATTGGTCTTGCATAACTAATTTGGAACTGTAATGATTGAATTAATACATAGTTTATGCTTTAACTGATCTGTCATGAAGACACCAGTTCCTCCATTTGCTAACTGCAAGCAGTATTCCAGTAAGGTCTAGCAAGACCGTAAGGTCAGGAGTGCAATAATATTTATTGATATACATTGTTGAAACACCGTGGCAAAAAAACGAAAACAAAATATAAAAGCGAAAAAGTAGAAATTAAATATTATGCTGTTATATGCTATTAGATTTTTAGTTGCATCTCTCTTCATTCCCACATCATATTAGGCAAAGCGGAATCAACTAGTTTTCATTTAACTCAATTGAAGACCGCAATTTAAAATAGGTTTAAAATAAAATATAAAATATTAATTTGTTAACGTATAACAAAAGCTAGAATGTAAGAAACAAAACAAACAAATATGAAATAATATACAAATCCTAACGTAGGAAGCATCCTGCTGGAATTACCCTTATTACGTAGACGAAGTGCAGTCAATTGAGAGCTGGCTATTATGTTCATCATAAAATTATACAAAATATATTCAATTTTGAAAAATAAAAAAATATAATAATAATAAAAAAAAGACATGGCTTTATTTGAAAATTTGTTTTTGATGAAAACATTTCATTACGAAAAAACTATGTTCATAATTGTAGTTAAAGGAAGACAAACAAATTAATTTTTTCAATTTTGGGAAAAGTTTTCATCCTACACTAATATCCTACAAAAAAAAAAAGAAAGAAAGTTTAAACGAAATTAAAAATTGCCTATGTTTCTCCAAACAAGATGATCAACTGTACATGGCCTTATTTTAAAATCTATCTTAAAGGAACGGATTTTAGGGAGGGAAATCTCTATCTTTAATATTTTAGTTGTATTGTATTAAGAACTTTATCAAAATTACAAACTAGAAGAAATTAAGATTTTTTTTAAATTGAAAATTATCATGAATACAATGTGAATATTAAGTTCTTTTATTAAGGTCTGTCAAAAAATTGAAGGGCAAAAATCTGTAAGTGTACGAATATTTGAATGACTGACACAAATTAATGTAATCCAATTAAAAATTACAGTGGTTGGTCATGACCAGAGCAGTTGTGAACCAACTTTAAATCAATTTATTAAAAAGACTAATTATGATAAGCTGGAAACTTAACTAATGGGCATGATCTGCCAACGTGTAATGGGGTACAGCTTTTAGGCACTGTGAAACAGTACAGCACTGCAAAAATGATATGATAACTAGATCAAATATCATGTGTGGCTAGAATTAATACACGAGGGGAACAGATAGGATGGATGAAGATATTTTTGCGTACAGAATTGATATAACAGGGGGATATAGTATTATGCCATTTTCTCCTGGCCATTGGATGCTGTAATTCACAATGCATAGGTTTAGAGCAAAGATCTCAAGGAGGCAATCTCTACCCCAATATATATTTCAGAAGAAAGATTGTCACTACTTAAACGGCAAAATATGGAGTTCCCTGAGGACGTTATGGAAGACCCTCAACAGCCCTGAATAGTTAGACTGTACATACAGTTTCAGATGATATTACATATGATCAACGAAATCACCTGATTCAACCTAGACCAAACCAAAAGGGAGACAGATGTGCTGGAAAAGGTTGCTCTAGTGTAGTGTAATGTAATGTACGTTTATGTATTCATTGTTTTTAATGTGAAAAAATTTTCTTACATTATTTTTTCCTTTTCATTTGTGAAAGCCTAGCGTAACCACATTGTCACACGTTAGTCTAAATAAAATAAGGTGTTTTTTTATTTTGAATAGAATTTGGTTCATTCTTACTCTCTTAAACGTGATTTGTCAACTAATTTTAAACATAATATTTATTAAAAAATTATAGCAGTAATGGATTAACGCTGTAACTAGAGCATGATAAACTGAAAAATTAATTGAATTATCAGGTCCTCAAAATAAGTCTTAAAAGCTTAAACAACTTTTCCTCCAGAATAATTATAAAATGGGCAGGTCTTAGAGAATCCGAGGAAAAATTGAGCAGTTTGCTACACTTAACAATTGTTGGTTTGGTAGAAATCACTAGCTCAAAATTTCCACACTGTAGATTTCCACATTGTTTGAACAAACCATTAAATTAAAACATTCTGTAAGTTGAAGTCTGTGTGAAACATGACTTAAAATTTTGAAACATTGAAGCACTACCATAACGAAACAACCATAATAATCAAGCTTGTTGTTTAAAAGCTAATTAAATATTTTAATACAATGAGAGTGACAACATCACTATATTGTTTGTTTAGACAGAAAATACCGAGACCATGCATCTCATTTAGCTGGTTTAATCACATACTTGAAAGTAAAATAAAATATTTTTTACAATCTCTCTCACTAGCATCGCTAACAAAATACTACCCACATGAAGCTTATTCTTAAATCATGTGTGGTAGAGAAAGAATTTTACTAGATTTAGGAACAGGATTTACATATAAAATACACGTAATGTAAGATTTTTATAGTAGGGGCATATTTAATTTGGTTAGATTATTATATTTTACATCATGATCATCTGTTTCCACTTACATAAAGTTCTCGCAATTTAAACAGATGCACAGCTTTGCACAAACATTTCAACAGGCAAATCATTCTCCCCATT
This sequence comes from Gryllus bimaculatus, assembly GCA_017312745.1. NCBI lineage: Eukaryota > Metazoa > Arthropoda > Insecta > Orthoptera > Gryllidae > Gryllus > Gryllus bimaculatus. Next base: position 999,036 of record BOPP01000302.1, on the reverse strand, counting down.
TTACTTTTCCGTATACATACATACGGAGTAATATACACAGTATAAGAAAAGTTATGTAATGCCGCGGAAAATCGATTTCGAGATTTCAACGGATATACACGTTTTGGGGTGTCTTGATACCAATTCCCCCCAAATGTCTGTTCGTCAATCTATCTGTCTGGTGTATGTGAACAATAGCACACTAGGAGTGTGATTCTTTCCAAACTGAATAAACCTCTCTTGATCTGGCCTGAGTCGAAGCTCTGCGGTATTTAGGGGGCTTTACATGAAGACCCCAGGACATTTTGATAATTTTCTCAAAAATGGCTCCAAACTTTTTTTCTTAAATTTCTTGTATGAATAGAGTAAAATACACTTATAAAGGTGGCATAGATCCGATTTTCAGGGTTAACTGATAAGTGAAAATTTTGAAATTTTTCGAGTGTCTCCCTACAACTGCAAAATTGAAGATAAATTTCTCTGCCAATAAAAGTTGTTCTCCTGAACAAGTTCTTTAATTATCATGTGTATTTTTTTTGAAAATTTTGGTTGTTTTCACGGAATATTGAGTGCAATTTTAAAAAAATTACAAAAGCAAGATTTTCTGACAAACTGCTCCAATTTTTTTATTTAAACTTTTGGAAGCGATAGTGCACAATGTACCCTATGAGATGACAAACATCAGTTGGCTCTATTCTTTTGTTTTTCTAAAATTACAAAAATGTCATCCCATTAAATTGCCTCTTGCGTCATAAATATTTACACTATTTGGCGATTTATACAATGTCAAAGTTTCTTGAAAACCCAAAGATTTTTCTGGGAAAATTTACTCAAAATTTCGCATTTTTAGAAACGACCAAAAGTTATATTCTTATGAACGGCTTCAATTTTCTTTCTTTGAACTTTTCGGATGGATAATAAGATGTAAACTTCATTTTGATTTTTTTTTTGTTTCTTCGAAAATTACACAAATGCAATTTTTTTTTATAGATCTCACATCATTAATATGCACATTTCCAGCAATCTGTAAACACATTGTATTGTGAGTTGAAGTGTTTCAAATGACATCCAAAGGGCTCGGCAATGAGCGTTTTTCTGCCAAAAATTTACTATCCCCCCCCTCCCAGATTTCCTTACTTTCTCTTCTTAAAGGCGAGAATGTAAAAATCTAGTGTGGCAAAGCTTTCAATTGTGATAATTTCCACTATTTTTTCATGTAACATGTGCAAATTTAACAACATGAGATAGGAAAGTTTTGGAATTTAAAACCACTAGACTTCTGCATTTCTTTTGCTTAGAAAATCTAGTTTGTGACTTTTGCCACAGTTGATGACATGTCTACAACTTGGATGCTCTTGCCAATTTGTCAACTAGAGTAAAAAGAACTTGAAATACACCTGCTAATAGTATAAATTCTACATCAAAAACAAATGATTCAATTCAATTACATGATTTATCCTATCAAGATAACCCTTTATTCAGGCATTTCATTAAAATTATTTAATGTAAGTTTTTAAACTCTTGGCTCAATTTAATTCTATAATAATAGAATATTTAATAGTAATTAATATTAGGAAATCCAGGAAGTATTGGAAAAATTACGATGTAAAAATAATCCGGTGGTACACAATCTAATAGAACAAAATCCTCTGATAATAAATCAGGAGTTAAATTTAATTTTGAAAAACTTCCCGACTTAAAGATATTATTGATTTTCATCCAGACTTTGTAGACAACCTTTTCAGAATTCGAAAAATGGTCAGAGACAAGACATGCAAAATAAAAGTGGTTTTCAAACTGATGGGCTTTCTTTATTAAAAAATAAAACCAAATATAATGATTCAAATAAAATCACAAGTGATTTAAGCACCATGCAAACATGAGCTAAAACACTTGAGAGATGAATTTGAACATAAAGACTTGACTACACGATTATATCATGTATAGATAGCATGAATAAATATAAGCATGAAGTCCACAAAATAGTTGGAATTTCTATCAAGGAGGTAAAACGTACTAGTGGTGATAAACAGCACATACTTTCAAGCAATATTACAATGTTATTATGTACGAAGGGACGCCTATATACGTTTCATTAATTTCAAACAGAAATTACGCGAAAATACTAACTTAGACAAAGCATTGTATATTATCTTTTTTAAAGAGGCTTTGCCCGAGGCAAAAATCTGTATCTTCAATTTTGTAGTTTTGAATTATTTTTTGGCAATTTGAGAGAAAAAAAAAAAAGCAATACCCGAAAAGGAACTAGCACTGTATTTTTTTACCGTCCCTTATTACACATGTGGATAAAATTTGAAGAAAAGAACTTGGAGCAGTTTTTGAGAGAGAGAGAAAAAAAAAAGTAAATTTCAAGCGCAAATTATGCAAAAACTACTCACGATTTCCAAAAATTTTACATGAACATTTTTTGAAGAGCTAATTTTGTACAACAGACTTTGTATGGGGCAAAATCATCTTCAATTTCGTAGTTTAATTCTTTTATCCAATTTTCGAAAAACCAATACCTGAAAATGTACCTAGCATCATATTTTATCATCCCTTATTACATATGTGGAGAAAATTTAAAGATAAAATTTGAGCGTTTTTTGAGAAAAAAAATTTGTAATTGCAGTGGCGGTTTTTAAAAAGCTAATTGTGTACAATTAGATCTTTAAAAGTTGTTAATTTTGTAGGTTCTTTTAAAACATTTATTAATTTTTTTATTTTTTCCAAATTTTCGAACAATTGGGCATGTCAACGAAAATAAGACCTAGACCATTCTTGTGAACATCCTTTGCACTACTCAACAACAAAATTCAATCCCAAGATTTGGAGCCATTTTTTTTTAAATACTGAAAATGTCCAGTGTGCTTCACGTAAAGTACTACCCAGAATTAAAGTATTGGTTTCATATTTCACGAGCCGCAACATGATCCAGAACGATGGGAGAAAATCAGCTGAATGATTTATGTGCTATCGTTGTGCACAGACGGACGCCAATCATAATTACCCTTTCGGTGGTGTAGTACTAATTGCAATCAACCATAAATATCAAAGTTGAGTTGAACTGTAGTGGTGTGGTTGATCACGGTGTGGGGGTGATATCATACTTAATGCAGTGAAACGCACTAGGATTTTTTAATTTTTTCTGAAATTACTAAAAATAAAAAAATCATTCAAAAAAAATCATTCAAATTTGAACTTTACCTAATTTTACTTAAAGGGGTTGTTGATCCCGACAGGACGCGTGCACTAGGTGCCCAATATTCTGGAAAGCATGAAGACAATCATCAATATGAATATACACTTAGATAAATTAATAACATGATACGCAAAATGATACAATATGGACACATTTTACTTAAGAATTATGGATGTTTATCGTAAATATCCATAATTAACAACTTTTATCATTTTGCATATCATGTTATTACGTTATGCAAGTGTATTCATGGATGTTGACTTTTTGCTTTTTACACCTGTCCTAAGGATGAAATAAAAATATTCTAAAATGTTTGAATAAGTTGTTTAATTTTTCTACTCACTCCAACTAAATCCCATGAACAATATTTCCTACTTCCGCAATTCTAAATAGCTAAGCCAATTCTACAATAGTAAATATAGAGTCCATTATTCAGGACTTTGCCGACCATTTTGCTACATTTCATAAGCCCTCTCAACGATAACATTAGCATTAACTTATAAGATCAAACTCCCTATATTCTTAATACTGTTGACATATTGGTAAAAGAGAAAGTTGAGAAAATCAATGCAGTTGCCACTCCTAGCACTGCAGTTCCAGATTGCATGCTAGCAAATTTAACCCCCCCCCCCCTGTTTTTTTCTTTCCGCAAACAGTCAAAGTGCTTTTGGGTAAATCATTAAGGGATAGCTCTTTTGCTCATGAATGGAAATCCTTTATCATGCCGCTTTACATCTGGTAATAGAAGCAACATCATAAACTATCATACCTCCTTTCTACACCAAGCACTATCCCAAAGCTGTTTAGGTCGGTAATTACTGAACGACTAACGAATAAAATTTGACATCTTTCTATTAGACTTCGTGAGCAAAAGGAAAATTGAATTGAAACTGATTAACTATATGTAGTGTATTTTAAATACCATGGATAATGAATCTCTTACACTTTCTGTAGCATTTGATTCAGTTAATCATGTTACACATTCTGAGATTATCTCACTGATAGAAAGCAAAATTTGAAATGCAGCAATAGTGTGTCACAGAGTTTTGAAGTGTTATCTGGGGTTCTAGAAAGTTCCAATCTGAGTTAGCATCTATAATCTATGTCAATGATCTGCATTTAGTCTTAAATGATGTCGATTTTTTATTTGCAGATGACTTTTGACCCTTTACAAATATTTTATCAGAAGAAGATTCAAACTTGCTACAAAACGCACTCCACAAATTTGCGAAATCTGATAATGATTTCATTCTAAATCCTAGTAAATGTACATTTATTTAGTTTTTTTTACATTCTAATGCCACCTGTCTGCGCAAATATTCAATTAACACTACTGCCTCAGAATAAGTTACTCCTATATGAAATTTAGGGATGTTCGTCTCAAAGATGTCATTTAAAGAGCAATTGTCTATATAATAAAGCAAACCAGCTGCTTGGATTTATCAGGAGGTCATGCAATGAAGTTTAAAGATGTACGAACCTTGAGAACACTAAACATTATGCTAATAGGTCTACATTAATATTTTCCTCAGTAATCCGGACCCCTACTTTCAAAATCCATGCCTATAAATTAGAAACGGTTCAACGTAAGTTTTTTAGGGTTATTACAACCCGGTTAATTATATCAGATCCGAAGAAATAACTCATGAGCTTCTAAATGCCATATACTGTCTAGTAAGTCTAGTAACTTCCAAACTGGTTTACGTCTCCACAAATATTTTCAATGCGGCTTAACAGTGAATAAAGAAATCAGACGCAGCACTGCGACTCAAATGTGGATCGTTAACAGTGATGACGTACAGTGCAATTTTAGCCATTTGCAGTGAAATAATTTGTTTGAAGCAAGTTTAAGTTGAGATTTTAAGCTTTAATTTATCGAAATTAAAAGTATTTCAGATAAAAATTTATGGAGTTATGGCTATTTGAAAATGCCCATTTCTAGAGTTTGAATATGGCCAGTTCGACACTAAGACTAATGTGGCCCATCAAGTCAAATAAGTACTGTTTGATGATCATAAAAATGTTGCGAGATGCGAGGAAAAAAGAAGATAAAAATACCATACCATATCTAGAGAGGCATCCTTCCTCATATAGTCAGCTGAGCAACTAGTCATAATATTCCTAATCTTCATTCAACAAGAGAACGAAGATATAAGTGTTGCCACGTGGGTAGGCAGTCGCTGATTGGCTACTAGTCCACAATTACGTATGTTTGTATGTTTGTATGTTTGTATGTTTTACTTTTTTATTTATACACGTAATAAAACAGTTCCATAAAATTCATGGAAATGCTCGTAATGTGTCTCAAATACGAGTAAATTAACTTTTCGTAATAGGTTACTTCAAACGAGAGAGGTGAAGAAAGATACATACCAAGCAAACAAATAGTTTCAATGTAATAGCATTACACATGCTTATGTCGTAATGAAACAGTTGTGGAGAATAAATAAGTGTAAAATAAGGTCGCAATATAGTGTCAAGATCTGTTGTTTAAAATTGTGGGTACGCAACAGTAAGTGACATGGCTACTGAGTGTATTCAGTGTTTTGATTTTTTAACTAAAATGCCATGACAACTATCTCCATTTCAGTCATTGTGCGAAAACACAAATATTTGCATGAAAAGCTGATAAATGTGGCGAAACATTATTTTAAACTTATTCATTTCATTATGAAAGAAGAACACAGTACTTGCACTTAATAGACGATAGAACTACGGCCAAATTCAGAATGAACATTTCCCCCCATTTTTCCTTTCTTCCATGTAAAGAATAAATTTAATGTAAAATCAATTATAGATTATTGCAGTGCTGGGCTGAAATGTAGTATACGGTACAACCTAGGAAAGTCATTTAAACCGGCACTTCGCGCCGTTAACTAGGCAGTTAGAACTCTGGAGGCTTTCTTGAAAAGTATTGTCTTATAAAAGTGAATTGGTAATTATGCTTTGGATAGACTCAAGGATGTTTATAGTGAACGCAAGGGCCGGAGCCGGAGCCTCGCCGTGACTTGGATCCGGGCGAGCGAAGCGAGAAAACTTGCCTTTGAAAGTAAATTGGCGTTACAATGCGGCGGGGACAAAGCATATGAAGGGCGAACCATGAAAATTGCATACCCGTAAGTTTGATTAATTTCTATTAGAGCATGTACAGTAATTAGGGCTTAAGCTCCTATGCCACGCTTCTCTAAGAGTGTACCGTATACTAAATTTTAACCCAGTTCTGTATAAATTTTGGGTTTATAAGTAATAAAAATCACTCAAGCCAGACATGTTCGCGTTTTGGTAGTGTGCAAAAGATTCATGGCATCGTATCGGCAATTTTTATAATAACCAAAATTAAAAGGCGCTTGAATGAAGTATTTCCCTTACACGTGCTATGATATATATCCCGAATTATCAAGCAGTCTTCCGTTTCTCTAGCGCCCTCAGCAAATTGCGATTGTACGGTGTTCTGCATTGTGTATTATTTGCCCAACGAGAAAACGAAATGGATGTAAAGAAAAGCGCGTGGGTACGCAATCGCTGATTGGCAGTAAGTCCACGACACATTCGCCCATGCACTTTTTAAGTAAGCACGTAAGAAAATGATTCTGTGAAATTGACGTAAGTATGTTGCATACAACAGAACAGGCAAAAATCATACGTAGAAAGCAGATACTCAAGTGCTTATTTACTTCAAATTGTGCGAGTTGATTTGTGAAATGTAACAAGCGAAAATAATGAACGGCACGAATCAAGCGAGGAAGTTTCCTTCGAACTGCGCACCGAACAACACGTGTGTAAATTGCACAGTGAGATATTAGTTTTAAGGTTACATTGGAGAAGCGGCGTCAGTATACTAAACATATAATACGGAAAGAACAGAGAATGTGCGACTTTGAAGGTGTTACTAATACAGTTTTTGATGCTTTAATAATAAACCTCCGCAACGGCCGTAGTTCATCTAAAAATGCAAGCTTGGAGGGGTTAGAGCCACTGACAGATTCAGAATAAACACTTTTTTACATCAAGTTGCGTCTAAATTTCATGTTCATTGAAGTACATTTTTTGCGAATTACCGAAACTTCTGTGTATTACCAAAACATTCAGCGTTTCATATTCATGATACGAGACTGCCGATGATTTTCATAGTATTGGCAATATTACATTACTATTGAAAAAAAAATCATGTGGTGAATGGATTATTCTTGTCTTCCCTGTCTTGCAATCGTTGGTTGTTTTCGCGCATACTGCAGATTTCGATAGATACTATGCAACGTGTGGTGGATGAACTCGAGATGGTTACAGCGAGCGCGGCGGTGACAGTGGAGCACTATTGCCAGTGGTATGCTGCGATTTAAGCAACTCTGTATCTTGCAGGTATCTGCTGTTTACGGTTTCATCCAATCGGGAGCTTGAACATCACCATAGCGACGTCACTATGATGTTTAAACTCCACAAGAAACTAGACCGCTGATGCCTGCCCGGAGCAGAGTTGCGAAAGTCGCAGTGTAGATGCCAGAATGCGAAAACTCAAGTGGCGCTATGCGGATTTTTAAGGAAGCTGTGCAGTAACAATGAGACACGAATGCGGATATAAATACGCATACGTATTCCACTCGGAAATTGGAATACACATGCGCAATACTAAAGACTGCTTCCTGTCTTCTACTTTCTAATGACGTATGCAACAATTAGATCGTGTAACGTATTACCCAGCGTGCCTCATGGCATCTATTTGGGGACGCTTGGGAGAGGATTAGCCTAGCCACAGGAAGTAGGGTTTTTCCGTAAAGGGAAGAACACGGAAACGGGAGACACAAGGCTTTGGGAGTTTCCGGCTTATAAGAGCTTTTCACTGTTATAACAAGCGAGGGGGTGGCGTGACGTAGTAGGTCACGTGGGCCTCGCCTATATAACTGAGTGTACAGCGCCAGTAGGTGGGTTCTGGAGACAGTGGGAGAACATCGTGCGTGTGCACAAAACTTGGCGCCACGACGGTGCATATGCGAGCCAGGCTCGCGAGGCTTGAGTGACTAGTTGACGAAGCCTGCGGACTTTAGGTCCTTGGGTGACTGCGGTCACGGGGGAGCGAAGCTGTGTGCGTGCTCCGAGGTGAAGAGTGGTTGAGTGCCACGATTCACGCCGATTCTCAATCGGATAAGATCGCTCCTGCGATCGAGGCAAACCAGCCGTTGGTGCGCCAGAACGGACTTTGTGTCCCAGCGTGACATCCGGTCACGAAAGCTAGGCTTTGTGCGCGCTTCAAAAGTAGGAGTGGCGAATGCCACAATCAAAACCATCTTCAATCGGGTTTGGATCGCTCCCGCGATCAGGGGATAGTAGGTCTATCAGAGCTAGGGTGTAAGTAGATTATTAAGTGTATATATTTGTTTTGTTTTCTTTGTTAATAAATATATTTGTTATATGAAAGCTCTGTGTCTGTGGTCGCTGTGAGTATCCATGACGTCACAATCGATCCTTTTCTTTCTTTAGTAAATAAGAGAGATAAAACCCCACAATTTTATATCTAAATTCCCTGAAGAGTCATTAATATGTCGTCATCTACGTAATAAAAAAATAATAATAATCCGCAAGATTACTAATTTCATGTAAAATTCATCCAGACCTTGTCCAGGGGCCTCCAACGAATAAAATACGAGGATATTTCTTTATAAAGTATGTTAAGTAACTCTGATAACCAGAAATCGTACAAATTTTACATAAACACCGTTTGTATAAAGTTTGCAGGAAATTTTTGCATATCTACGATCGTAATAATATTTACATCTTTTTTGCAAATTTTGAAACATTTTAAATAAAAGGTTTAATAAAATGCATTATATACATAAAAAGAAAATATTTGATTTCATGAAAAATGGAATTAATTTTCCAAAACGTTTTTTGTAGCACATATATGTAAAATTTACACAATATAAGAATACAAATTTTTACTCAAGAAACGGTCGTAAAATGTAAATTTCGTATCAATGTTGTACAAATATTTGCATCGTCGTGGTTGCCAGAGAATATATATTTAATTATTATGTAGTTCGTTTATTCATTTGTCAAATTTTGGGTGGGAGGCACAGATAGTTTGGCAAATGTGTGAACACTTTTTAATCCAAAAATTTACAGCTATTTATGCAAGGCTCAACTGTAATAAGGGAAATACACGTATGCATCACACATGATGCACATTTAAATACTAAATAATGAGCAAAGGGGGAAAAAAAAGTATAAATGTACGGTATATTATAAGATATGCGCGCGCGCGCACGCACACACACACGTATAGGTTTAGGGTTATAGTACGATTTATTTAGTCTTGCACTTGACGAAAATCAGCGGTTGCTGTTTCTTCCGATCGGAAGCTGTAATGTTAGTGACGTCACTATGGGGACGTTCAAGCTTCCGTTTGGATGGAACCTTGAAGAGCTGATTTACGTCAAGTGCGTGGTTAAATACATCCTAGGATATGCGCAAATAGTAATAGTGTCAGCCGGTAGGAGGTGCCCTGAACAAGGGACGCCAAAGGATGTTTTGGAGTTCCGGCGAGGACAGAGGTGGTCAAAGGTACGCGTTGGTTGTACGAGAGTAAATGGACTGTATCCGCCAGTATTGAGGTAATTACAAGATATTTTTTCAATACTAAAAGTGCTTTTAATACTGGGTCCCATTTAATTACCCACGCACGCACACACACTATTATTTTATAATTATAAATTAAGTTGGCAGCGAGAAATTGACAAATGTTCATAATGAGATAGAAAAGTAATCCGTATCGGCTGAAATAGACCACCTGCTTAAGAGAGAGAACCCCGGCCTAACTGTGAGAGTATGCATCACCGCATACGTGACACTGTGTCTTCCTGAATAAACTACAATTACTGAGTGTGTCGCTTTGTCTTACAAGCGACAACTGGCGGTTCTGCATATGTGTATCTTGAGAGCCGAGTGTCATAACTGTCTAGACCGTGTTGATGGCATGCAAGTGCATCAACTTGTCCACTATAATAAAAATTCTAATTTTAATAAATTGTAGAAATGCGTATGTTTTAAGTCATCTCCGTGGCTTGTGAATTGAACGTTGAGAAAGCGGTGCCTCTGACAACACTGTAGTGGAGCGTTGACAACTGTTGGATGACATCATAGGCCACAGACCAAGCGCTTCGACAAAGAATTATACGTATATTCCGGTTTGTTTACATATACTTCATTCTCTTGTTGGACAATTAACAGATGAGATCGCCAACAGCCAGCGGTGACAACTTACGGCGCCATTCACGCGTTTTAAGAATACAATCAGAACTTTTTACATCTACTTCATTATCTCTGGACAGCTTATCTGGCCAACAAGTAATGAATTGGATTTTTTGACATTTAGAGAAGGTATTTGTATGAATTTAACATTCCAGTACTCAGGCAGGTTATTTGAATACCCCCAGACTTTTTTGTGTTTATACTTTCTGGCGACGGTGCTCACATTAATCAATTTATGCAATTATTTTTATTTTTAAGAACGCTTTTTAAATACTCGGTCATATAGAGACCACTGTGCTTTTTGACATTTGGGGTAAACACGCACGCACGCCGGAGGCGGGATTCGACCCGGGACCCTTCGAGCAGAAACAGCTACGGCCTTTCAGTCTTAGCAACTTCTGCTTTCAAGGCGGACTCCTGCATTCTTTAACCAAAGCGTAAATGGTTCCATGCTATATGGAGGGGGTGACGCTGCTGGATAAATTAAGATAACTGATGCAATGATATACAGTAATTTAAAAAACAAAAAAAACAACGAAAATTCGGAAAATGTGAAAATTAAGAATTGTATTTAATGACAAAACCTATACATTTTTATTCCAAATATAGGCCAATTTATCTTCATAACATGGTCCCATGTTAAAAAATATTATACAAAAATATAAAATGCTATAAATATTTCCTAAACGTTTTCTGAATATTCAGTCTGAAACGTGTCGAATTGTTTCATAACCAAGGTTTCAGTAATAACTCAAATTACAACAACACTTAGCACAAATTGTTCCACGTTTTGACCAAAAAGACTTCGCAAACAATATCAATGATTTTCAGCTTCCTAATAAAAATTGAAATTATCATCGGTGTGCCTCTGCTGTAAGAGGTGAATAACGCGGTGTGCAGTTTTTTTGGTGCCCATGAATTGAATACAGCCATAAATAATATTATTACAAGGTCATTTTCCTACATGCACACATACCCATGAACAAAGATCTGTCTGTGAATTCAGAATAACAGAAATTGTATGGGGAAAAATCCACAGTGCTAGGAAATTTGGCACTATTTACAGATGAAATGAAGTTTATTTCTATTAAAACAATTTTAAGTAAATATTGGAAAACCTAGTAGTTACAAGTAAGTATTATTTACAAATAAAATCCACCACTAAGTTATTCAGATACTAAGAATTTACTTCTTAAGTTTCTAGTATAAGCATTCTAAGGGCCGGTTTCACCAACAGCCGAGTAAAGTTGAGAGTAGTTACCCGAGAGTAACCATTTACTTCAAGATAGTGACTCTCGAGTAGAATATGAGCGTTTCACCATGCTTCTAGAGGGTTATTTTACTCTAGAGTACATACTCTCCTATTTACTCTGCAAATCAGCTGAACAAACAATATTTGAGAGTGATTCAAGAGGCTGTGAGCGAGAATGACGCTGGGAACCAATGCGGACCAACGCGAACCTTTGATTAATTCCTTATATTGTATATTTCATTTCAGTTTCGGAGTTCTTGGCGTTATAATCTGGTATGGTGTTATGGTGGTTTGAGTTAGCATAGTTTATTTCCTAGTTTCTGTATCTTTATTTCTTAATAAATATTCATTCTTCTTATCTAGAGACGAGTTACTATTTTGTTAGCAATGCAGAAAAATTAATTTGCAGTTCATTTACCAATGGCGGTGCAAATGAATTTTCTATAACTAGGGAATGAAAATGTTTAGTTTTTTAAATGTTGCTGATCTCGTGTTTTTCTAAATTTTATTATTATATGTTGTTTTATTTTTTAAACTTTTATTCATCTTTCAACTATTTGTAGTTAAAATGTTGGAAAGGGATTCTGGAACTCAAGAAAACTAGCGCAAATGATCTCCCCATACGTCACCTAGTTTTTACTGAATAAATAAATGAATATTTCTTAGTACTTGTAGTTCCTGTAGTTATTATTTTTCCTTTTATTGTCGTATTCGGTACGTACTACCTTTATTTCGTATCCACACGGGACAAAAAGAACTTTAGAAGTTCTCTACAGTTTACAATGTATCAAATGAACTTAAACAGCTGATTTGGTCAAACATAACCTCATGACAAAATCTCTATCGTCATAATTAAAACCAACCCATTCTCTCTCGCACCCTTTGTCTTCGCACTAGTGGATAATATTCCGAATCATTGCTGGAATCGTCTTCAAATACTATCATTCGTAATCGTCGAACCATAACAACACTTCGGAGATACATGCACGTTGAAAACTGAATTTACTCCGTACTTTACCCGACGGATTTTCGCGGTGTAAAGTTACTCTCGAATTCACTCTCGTGTAAGCGATTTACACCGGAGGAAAGTGTTGGTGAAACGCTCCAAGAAGTTACTATCGAGTAAACATGATTTACTCCAGAGTAAACTCTTACTCTCTGTTTGGTGAAACCGGCCCTAAATTATTCACATTTTATTTTTTGACATCACTCTGTAAAGGTCATTCTTGTGCACAAATCCTAAAACCTCTCCTGATTACACCTGCTAGCAGACCAGACATCTGAACAAGTTTTAAATTTACATACTACTCCAATGATTACTGGCAATGTCTGGTAAATCCTTAGCCCCATGTTATTGTATTAATGTTTGTTTAAAAACTAAATAGTAACTATAAAAAGATATCAACTTACACTTCTGTATATCTTGTTTCTCAAATTGCCTCTATGGTTTTGTTTCTTTCACGTGAAATTTTGGCAAATTCTGACATAACGTATCCTTAGAAGAAACATTACATGAAAATGTAGCAGAGTAAAACCTGTCCAAGGCAGAACCTGGATAACACTGAAACGTGTCTTTGCCAGAAAATATCTCGGAATGGATTATTTTCTAATCCAAAGTTCACTGGATAAGCCAGAAACCTGCCTAACACTGAAACGGAAAGTATTTTTTAGGACAATGGTATTAAAAATTCTGGATAAGACAACACAAATATGGTTTTAAAATAAAAAAAATTGACTTGCAAAGTGTGGCAACATTATACCATGAGACACACTGAACTGTACTCCTCCATTAGTTTTCTCAGCTACCTTTGTCCCAACATAATATTTCCCATGCTACTTGTGCGAAAGCCACCGATTTTTTATTAACACTGACCTTCACTAGCCTGTGTGAAGAAAAGACAGACGTGAAGATCCTTCCACAGTTCTTTGAATTTGTGCTTTGGGTTTAGTAGTTCTGCTCTTGTTCAGTTTGAAAAGTTGCATGGGTTGATCCAGATTTTATGTTACGAGGCAAATTGAGAATATTAACTCTGGGAGAAAATTAGCCTAATTTAACACAAAGAAAGCAATACTTCTGTAAAGTATTGTTTAAAGACATTTAAAATTGGGAAAACTTAAGTATACAACACCTTACAAAGACAAAATGAAGATTGGTCAAAAGGAATTTTTTATACATGCAGCATAATTTCATGAGGACCTAGATAAAGAGCCAAAGTCTAAATCATCAGATGAATTCAGCTGATCCAATAAATATTTGAGAAAATCAGATTTCCTTTACTTTTTATGGAGTTCTTTGTTTCATTGGACTGTGTTGTGTTGTGTTCTGTATGTCATTTTCTTTGTTTTATTTGTTTCTCCCGGGATGTTTTTATTTCTCTGAAGTGTAGTTGTAGGTGAGATAAACTACTCATTCAACGTATTCCATCTTCGAATGATTGCATTTTCTGACTCAACAGTTTTTATTGCGAACCTGAATAAGCCGGAAACCTTTACAAGACAGAAGAAAATGTTGTACCCATATGATTCCATAGACAGGTTTAATATATTTAACAGAATGGGTCATTTCTTTGAAACATGTTTCCGTCACATTTAGTTATCTTAAACTGAAGTATAAAACTACCTAGCACGATTTCCTCATCCCTAGTTACGCAAGTACTGAAATGTTAAACAGAGAAACTCCATTTAAGTTTTGCACTTGCATGTTTTTTTTTTCATGTTTGTGTGTTGTTTATAAGTCCCAACTAATTTCCTTTATTTCCTATCTTAAATTATTTCAGATATGTGTTTTATGATTATGCCATCCTAGGAACCCAATGAATTTGTGTGGTTTAGTGTTTAGGTTCAGTTTGTTTTGTTAGGCAAAGGTCTGTCAAGCATCCAAGCCATGACAGCAACCGGGAGACAGAACAAAACTACAGGGTGCAAGGATAATGACGCTAGTGCTCACCAGTGTGTATGATTTTGCAAAATGTTCACTTGTTGGTCGGTAGGGCTCTGCAAAATATTAATGTTTTGCCACTGCAGCTTTACGAAATGTTTGCGAACACTGCACATCAAACATCTGGCCTAAATATATGAAATATGTGGGAATCAAGTAATGAGGGTGAATTTCTATTCTTGAAAATGGTACATATTGATATTATTAATTTTTAACTTATAAATAAAATTTAATTAAAATGGTTTTGTTAGTCCACTTTACTTGTCATCTAATGTACATTCTTAGTTAAACAAAATCAAAGGGGTCAAGAAAAATATTGTCAGTTCCTACCTGTATTTAGAGCACATGTCACTATCATAAAAGAATAGCAAAATAATTAAAATTGATATAATCTAATAAAATATATTTAGAGCATTTGTGTCATTTATATCAAATATTTAATTAATGGATTATTTTATAGGACATATTTACATTAACAGGAATATTGTCAATTGCTAATAGATGTAAGAGAGGTAGTTGATGATTGATTCTGACATGTATGCAAGATATGTTATAATTGTGTCAAAAACAAATTTAAGTTATAATTGAGAACTAGCTGTAGGCAGAAGTGTTGTGGCGGTTTCAATCCTCGGATCGAAGGATTGCGGGTTCAAATGAAGCCTCGGCATGAATGTATTTGGTATTGTCATTTCACCCCTCATCATATCACTTCATTAAATAAGTATTAATAATTCTCTACTCCAGCAGGAGGCCTTTGCCCTTAATGGGCCGTGCAGTTGGCTAATATGAAAAATTATATAAAATATATAAAAATTGCTCAAATTTGTTATGAAATTACAATAACATGTTCCAGTATTTCAGATATTCAAGTTCCAAATAGAGAGTGACAGCTCACTAATTCATAAAACTAGCAGATTAGCCATCACTAATTTCTGTATAGAAGTATAATATTGAAAATGAAACAACATATAATTCTATTAAAGCAGACTCAAAGGTGGCATGCTGAACGTCAACTACATTTCCACATATGGATTATTGAAGAATTTAAAGGTCGTGCAGAGAAAACAAATCCACACAAGTACATTTGTTATTACTCAGATATATCCTCCAAACTTTTTGAACACAAACAAATCATGAAGAAATAAATAATTTTTTTAAATTTCCAGTTTTGGTCTGTATTAATTACTCTACCACATCACAATTAAGATGACAAAGTGTAATGTGCCTACAATTTGTAGGTACCTAATAGATTACACATACCTAATAGATTTGAACCACTAGCATCATGTTTTATGCAGTGTTACAGATTGACTAAAAATTCTAACAAGTTATACAAGATGATTGTTATTTCAGGAGTCTTATCTTTGGTATAGTACAAAATACCAAATTGAAGCAACACAATTCAGTTCTCCATAACATTCCACAATAAAAGTAATAAGCTTTGAGGTGAAGCGACTACAAAACCTTCAATATATTAACATTTAATCAAAACAATAGCAGAAAAATCTGTATTTTAACACAATAATGCTGAATGATTAAATAAACATACCACAGAGGAAGATACAGCAACAGTTGTCACAGCAGTTGTAGAAATGGATGTAGTTCCAGATAACACAGATAAATGAGGCAAACACAAATTACTCGCACTTGCCACTGTCAATGAATTGACTGATGTCTCTCCAGGAGGAATACTAGTAGCAGGTGATACCACACTGGCTGTAGTTACTGTGCTGGCAATTGCAGTTGTAGCTGTCATGCGGGATGGAGCAGTCATTATATCAGACACCACTACTGCACTAGTCATTGTGGCAGCATTGGTGGTAGTAGGAACAGGCTTAGAAGCAGGAAACACCACATTTGGTGGGGCAGGCAGTGTATGCTTTACATTATGTCCATCTCCAGTCTTTGAACTCAAACTTTGACTCCCACCAATATAGTCACCGGTCAGGAGTGTATCATCAGTCTTGGTAGCTTTGTCAGCCATCAATTTGGTGGCAACAGGAACTGTCCTATATAACAGAATAGAAACATTATAATATAATTCTTTAGATGTAATTTTCATAATATTTCCAATAATTAAAACTCACTTCTCGGGAGAAAGAGGCGGAGTTAGGGCAAAGGAGCTAAGACCATTATCATTGCCCGTTCCTACTTCTTTAGTTTCTTTATCAGATACCAATACAGTAGTAGTAGTAGTAGTAGTAGTAACTGAGAGTGGAAACATTGAATGACTAGTCTGCCGCTGTTGTGTTAGCAAGGGCACTGGCTGATGTGCAACTGTATTAGGCAGCACTGCCTGTGGCACTTGACTTGTTTGGGGTTGGTGAGACGGCACTGCTTGTGGCACAACAGTAGAAGCTGGTATTTGTTGTTGAGGAGGAATCTGTAATGGGGTCTGCTGCATCAACTGTTGTTGTGGGGGTGGTGGTGGCAGCGGTTGCTGCTGCTGCTGTTGTTGAAATTGCTGTGTCGATAGCTGATGCACTTTTTGTTGGTGTTGCATTGGCTGCTGCAATGAAGATGACTGTTGTTGCTGCTGCTGCTGCTGCTGTTGCTGTTGCTGCTGTTGCTGTTGTTGTGGTTGCTGTTGTTGTGGTTGCTGTTGTTGCTGTGGTTGCTGCTGCTGCTGTTGTAATGGTATTGAGGATTGTTGTAATTGTGATCCTTGTTGAACTTGAGCTTGCTTGTTTTCTATTGAAACTGGAGGCACAGCACTCTTGGGTACAGGAGATGTGGGAGTTGTAGCTCGAGGAGATACAGATCCCATCCCACTGTTCACATCTTTCTCCTTGGTGTTTGTGCTCGCATTCTGACACTTAGCTTTCACAGTGCCTTTAACAACATCTGATAATCTGTTAAAAGGAAAATAAGGGTAAAAAATTAGTGCACAGCCAATACCAACAACAAAAGAACACATTTTGTTCATTAATGGTTAACAAGATGATCACCCTTAAATTGAAACTACCAAAAACTAACTCAACATGCAAATTTCCGGAAATCAAAGTTATCACAAAATTTAACCAATTTACAACAATTTATTACTATTCCAGTCAGCCTGATACAATCAAGATTGGAGTTAACAGTGCTAGGGAAGAGGAAATTATAATCAAAAGTAGAAGCAACAGGAATTGTGACAAAATATTGACAATAAGGGTGGCTTGTCTTAGAAGGATGCCTCAAAGAATAGACTAACACCCATGATGCCAATTTTTTGACACAATTCCTGAGTTTTTCAACTGTCCACAGGAATTTCCTCATCGACTTCATTACTGTGATGTTTCTGATTTTCTAGAACACTAATTTTTGCTAATAATCTCTTAAGAGTTTTTCACAATATTTAAAGAACATTAAATAAAAGCAAGATGGTTACCAGATATTTGTCAGTTTCACAAATTTGTGAACAGTTACATTGAAATTTTGCAGAAGACAAAAATATCTTTTCCACAAATAAAAATATTGGCAAAACTAGACATTGCCCTAATGCTATAATATCTGGTTTTATAATTATTTAAAAAATATTCCAGTCTAAAAATGTTTCAAAAAAATTCTCTGACACCCCCCTTCCACCTTTTCTATAACAATGAAATTCCGATCATTCTCCGAGTCCAGAAAGTAACTGTCATGACCATAATTCTAACGCATTTTCTGAAATTCCTTAATTTAGAGGATAAAAGAACAATGAATCTGACAACAAAACTAGGGATCAACAAATAGCAAGTATGTAAAGTATGTAAAAGAGATGTAAATAGAGTTGAGAGTTCCCCTAAAACAACCCCCACTACACATAAAAATCTACAGCACCCAAGAAAGTGAGTTACAAATTAACATATCAAAAAATTAGAAAATGTTAACAAAAAATTGACAAAAATCTCATAGATATGAAGAAATTAAATTTTTATTCTCTGTAATATGTAATACTCAGAACCCCTCTTTTTTCAATTTCAAAAACCACTCCTCCATCTCCCTGTTACAAAAATTATCAAGCCCAGTATTATACACTTCAATGAACAATCAGTAAAACACACTGAACAATATTTCATTATACCAGAATGAAATTCTAAAGGGGAATTCCTCTCCCTTAAAGTGCTTTTTGAATTACTTTGTTAAATTGTTTGAAAATTAAACATGACAGAACCCAAAGTCGCCCAGACATTTCCAGGCAACCCCTTTCCCCAACTTTTCCCATTTCCTGACCCCTCCCTTCATTCTCCCCAGATTTCAATATCTCTGAAGACCATGAGGATTTTGTTCACAACTCATATTAAATTGTCTCTCAAAACACCACAGAGCTCAAGATGTAAAAAAATATTTCAATGTTGGGAAATTACCAGTTTGCACTCGCAAGAAGCAAACACCACTTCATGCTCTCAAGAAATTGCCGAGTCTCTGGGACCCCACAAAGCAAGAGGCAATGGTTTTATAATCTAGTCCTGACTAGAATGGACAAGCATATAGGAGGGCCAGGTTTATCTTTCACTTTGGAGCTGAAAAGACTCGGGAGAGAGAAACTCATGAGGAGCACACTCGGTACAGGTGGCATTCCTCCAAGGGACAGGAAAATCCAAATTTCGGGACTTCAGACAGCTGTCCTCAGATTCACTAAGTTGGGAGTTTGTAAATAATGTTGATACCCACATGTTAAAAATACATATCCATACCCTTTTAAGAGCCAGGAAATTACTATTACTAAATAACAAAAATAAACTTGTAAAATAAAAATCAAAACACACAGGAAATTAATCGCCAAACCTGGAGAGTGCAGTAGGAGAATGGTTATAATGTAGATAAATAGGACTCCAATATTAGCAACTTCAAGGTGGCAGAAACAGAGTACCAAAAAATTTAATATGAACAGTAAGACAATAATTCACAAGAAAATCACGATTGAGATGAGGATTATTCTCACAGATCTATCTTTTCTTGTTTAAATGATCTTGCATTACACATTCCCTTTCCATGTTACAGTCTTGGCCTATGTATTGTTAACTAATAATTTCCCACAAACACATGAATGAACAAGGGGATATTACAATTGCCTATTTTGAATATTTACAACGGTGTCCCTCAGTAAATTCTCCTAGAATATTCTTTACAAAAGGAAATAAGCACATTTCCAAAGCAGCACAATTATGATATTTTTCCCAATTCTGACCTAAAAGCATTTATCACGCAGCAAGTTTTTTAATTGTTTAATTGAGACATTAACAAAGCTATGTTCATGATCAAAATTAAAAGGAAAAATATTTCTAAATAAATTGATGCAAAACTGATTAACTTAATTCTGTGCATTCATACCTATTTTCCCAGTGAGAGCTCGAGGTATCCACTGGAACTGTTTCCACAGGCACTGCACTCTTTGTATTAATACCAACCCCATTATCCATCCCTGGCAATGGAGGAAAAGCAGTTGCTTCAAGATCAAATTGGGCACCTCTGGAACTTGGAACAATTGATTCACGACTTGCAGGTTGAGGACTTCCACTAGAGGAGGGTTTCCCAGATCCAATCACAGTTGTTCGTCCTGTCCCAATAACCTCATCCTCTTTCCTCCTTCGACGATGCCTAGGAACAAGTCAACAGTTTTACATAAGGCTAAACAAAATATTGCACAAATTTTGAAAGAATGATTTCACATATTATAAGAACAGTATAAAAGCATTCTGTTGTAACATTGGCATTGAATTCACTGTGTTTATTCTATTATCTTGTAATGATTCCTAACATGATGTATCAAGAGTATGATGAAAGGGTTCCTTTTTAGATTCCCCAATAGAACTTCTGTTCTGGATCCTTCTCAGTTGTTCTGCACTTTGACATTTGATTGTATTATACAATAGAAAATGTACAGCTGATAAAAAACAACCTTCAAATGTTAGTTTTTCAGGCACTACATCACTGTGAAATAGCTGACTGAGCTCTTCGTCAAGAACAAACACAAATAAAACCTTGAGAATGTAATTCTGGAAGTTCACTTTGCAACAACAGATGAAACGTTTGATCAATGGACACCAATTTAATACGTTATATACACACACACAAATCCATTCTCACTGATTCACAAACAGAATGTCGATGAACTATCATTTTGTAAAGGGATTACAATTAATCAATCCTATATAATTATTGCAACAATAATTACATTGCCAACAAATGTGCAAAACATTCACCTGACCGATTGCTATGTTTAAAAAAATTGATATTATTGATTCAAAAGGAGATTACATTTTTTACAATCTAATTGTTTTATTAGAATTATTTAAAAGGTGCTCAATAGTTGGGAACTTTTGCTACTATAGACCACTAGTTTTAGATATACTAATGCTATATTTCTTTAATGAAATTTACCAAAGTTTTTTTAAACAGCACACCTTCCCTTGATCTTGAAATATACAAATTTTGTTTTTAGTAAAACTTACATAACCAAAATCCAAACCCAACTCCAACAAACCTAATATACAACATAAAATGCCAAAGAAACAATTTTAATACCAGAAGGGAAAAAGTGCATCCATATTATTACTTCCTCCTTAACCTTTTTGTCTTTAAGAGCCTGCCACGGCATTGAGAACTGAACATTTACTCTTCAAATAAGTTTTGAAATTATTAAACATATTACACAATTAAATTAACTTGCAACTTATTAAACAATGTCACTATTGAAAGCATCCATGTCTTAAATTAGAAAAACTGGTAGTTTTGTTCTTAATAGCGTCATTAACTATTAAGAACATTCATTTTTAATTCTTGAGTGGAGTATTGGAATTAACAAAATCTTACGACTGCCATTCCTCACAATTGTTTCTGAAAGGAATAAAATTAACACAGACTTTTTAAGACATTTCTTGGACACTATAAGTTTTGCAAGGTGGCGATTTTGTTTTCAAAAAGCAATACCGGAATTACATGCTTGTCATAAAAAATCCTCTTTATGTAACACGTTAAAGACAGATGACAGTTTTTGAGTTAAGGTTTCTTTTTTGAGGTTAATTAGTTTTCTGCACCTTTGTCCAGAACGCCCAGCAGAGTAGATTAATTATTTTAAACACCCATAGAAGAGTGTAATGTAGCAATATATTAACTTTTCAGAGGTGAGTAGAATCTTGTGAATAAAATAATTAAATGTTTATTTGTGGTGAGATCCAGCCCCCTCCCCTTTTTTGTTTATTTCCATTTATTTTGTTTTTCCATCCAATCACTAAAATTCCAATGAAGTAATGTTGTACACAAAACACAATCCACCTACATTCCACCATATTACATTGTCCAAACATTCAAAGATATAATTTTAAATACCGTTTGCTTTGTAAAATTCTTAACAAAGCTGACAAGTAACATTGACCATTTCCTTTCATCTTGATAACAGAATTCTTTTTATAAATCCTGTCAGGAACTC
Source organism: Gryllus bimaculatus (assembly GCA_017312745.1). Taxonomy (NCBI): domain Eukaryota; kingdom Metazoa; phylum Arthropoda; class Insecta; order Orthoptera; family Gryllidae; genus Gryllus; species Gryllus bimaculatus. The sequence continues at coordinate 977,030 of BOPP01000302.1, read as the reverse complement.
TCAAATTACTTGGCCTATTATTAACATTTGGACTATACCCACTATTTATGATATAATTAGGGGGCAGATTTCAATGAAATATTTTTTCTATTCACTTTAGAACTATGCCTCTTTGTATAGACATTAATTTCACGATATGACAAAAGGAAATGACTCATTTTTCCATGACACGTTTTGCATTCTTGGTTGAATTCAACTAAGTAATTTTTCAACTTTTCCCATCATTTCTAAGCATATTTTGCACATTTCAATTAGTTTTAATGGTACTTGCACCATCTGCATTATGGGCAAACTGAAAGCAATTCTTTCTCGCAGCAAATGCTCAGTAAAAATTCCTTCCATTACTCTGAATGTAATAGCACTATTAGAATGAATCATGAGTGAATTTGCTCGTTAATTTCTAGATATCCGTGAAAACAGGAAGAGCGCACACACAAGTTTTGCTGTAATGGGCAAGAAAGTGGATTAAGAGTAATTTTTATGCAATCCCACTTCTCTTATACTGAAGGTGACGTGTACAAAATTTCATTAACATTGAAAAAAACTTTCCAGAACCAGTGGTTTTGTAAATAATTACAAAGTTGAAATTATGGATCTCAATTTAACTGAATTCTCCAACTTTTTGAATCTAATATTTTCCAATACAGTCGACTGTTTTGTTTATTATTGGGGTATCGGCCATTTCTAACCACGCTACACGTTCTCTTCCGAGACCCAGTCATATTCTATTCCGGAGAGATTAACGTGTGCCATTATGGGGATCAACTTTACATAGGCTGTATCCCTTGGTAAGAAAGTTGTTAGCCTTGAATTATGGAGGTGATAGGATAATGCGATGTTATCTTGGCTTTTTTGAACAATCCTAGCATATACGTATACGACTGAAGGAAATTGCAATAACTCCGGTCCGGATGGCCAGCCTGGGGATCGAACCTAGCCCTCCTAACTGTCAAGTCGGCATGGTACGTCCTGAGCCACTTCGCCTCACTAATAATAACAATAACAATAATAATAATAATAATAATAATAATAATATAATTTTACGTTTACACACTGCTGGTTCACAGGAAGACCTGGTTCACGAATAAGAATAGGGTCTTCACCAAATGTTTTATTTGCTATTTATTTAAGAATCTGAACCAAGAAAGTTCCGAACAATGCAGCAAGTATTTAAGACTTTTGCCTTCTTTTAAAAGCCTGGGGGGGGGCGCAAGAGTTTTTGAAGGTTTTCTTAGATGAGCATCTTAAATGTGTACTGACAGGCAAGGGCAGTACTGGAGATAATTATTAGGAGAATAAATACTTTGTCCTGTTTCCATGATCTTTGATTTGATAAGCCAGATCGCTGTACTTCCTTACTTTTCCTGAAGACTTTTTTCTTTTATTTTGCATGTTTTCATAGAACTGCAACATCAATGAGAGTAGTAGTTTTTGGTACCTTAAGTCATCAAAATTATTATTATTTATATTATTTATTTTATATTCATATTTATTATTAATTCCTTTTATCTTATAGTATTACTTTTACGCACACAAGCTATATCATTTTGGTATCTGATTGTAAATGTCATAACCGTTGAAAGTAATAAATAAATCATCGTCTTTAAGAAAAACCAATCCCAAAGACAAAAGCACATTCATATAAAAGACAAATAACTGGGAGAGAGAGAGGAGAGAAGAGCGAGCGAGAGCGGAGAGGAGAGAAGAGCGAGCGAGAGCGGAGAGGAGAGAAGAGAGAGCGAGAGCGGAGAGGAGAGAAGAGCGAGAGCGGAGAGGAGAGAAGAGCGAGAGCGGAGAGGAGAGAAGAGCGAGAGCGGAGAGAGAGCGAGCGAGAGCGGAGAGAGAGCGAGCGAGAGCAGAGAGCGAGAGAGAGCAGAGAGAGTGAGCGAGCGAGAGAGAGAGAAGAGCACACACTCAAAAAATCAGATCAAAATCGGTGAACTCTTAGGCTTCTGCAACTAGTCTCTCAGGTGATCTTGGCTGTTGGGTGATGCCAAGTCAAAGGCTGTAATGCAGACTTTTCAATCATTTTATCATGGTCTTCCTCATGACTGATCTGCGAGACCATAACAAGATTGACGAAATGTTGGCATCACACCCTTTGCCACAATGTCACTGTGCCAAGAGCATTCCCATCAAAATCAGTTCATCCGCTTCAGAGATAGACCTGAACAGATACACAAAAATTGTGAAAACAACTAAATGGGTTTTTATGTAATGTAAACAATGATAAAATAAAAAAAAGAGTTACTTCAAACTAACAGACACTACAATATTATGAATTTCATTCAAAAGTGGTACCGCCTTAGTTCTTTAGAGAACCTTGTCTCTATATTCAAATATTTTATGATCTCCCTGAAGATTTCAGAAACAAATTAAGAATCAAAAATTGTTCTCCTGAGTCATTCTTTGCTCCATCTCCTGATACTTAACAAGTGGGGATTTGGGGAGATTCTCTTTAAAAATATAATTTAGAACTCTTATCTTCACATTAAAGGAGAAGCATTGCTTGTGGTTTATTGGAGAGGTTTTGTAATGAGCAGCAATGAGGATCCTGTCCATCACAAATGGAAACTTCTAATATGTTAAATCCTGCATTTTCATAATGTTCAGAATTTTATTACACTATCCATGCAATGGACTCTACAAACAATTCGGGTAAGGATGTGTACTTTCACCACTCTTTTTCCACTTCACACTAATAAAAAAAAAATGATCAGGAAATGGAGAGCAAAACTATCAAAGAATACAACTGTACAGAAAACGTCAAACCAAAACAATATTTTACGCAGATGAGAAAGCAACACATAAATTGAATAAAACATCCAAAAAATAGGGAATGAAAACATCATGCAAGAACTCCAAAGTACAGCCTTTTAGAGCAAAGAATTAAAAAGTGCAAATATAGGAATATAATTGAAGTAAAGAAATGTAATTACCTGGGAAGAGTAATTGGCAAAAAACAAAAGTACTTTGAAAACCAAACTCAAATGGGACACTAAAAAAATACTTTGGGTTGTTTATGTGTTTCTACTTGTCAAAGAATACACATTAGTAGCAAAGACCAGCATCAATACATAGATCAGAAACCTGGACCATGAGAACTTGACACCTATAATTATTGAGCTTACATGAAAATTCTAAAACCAGTAGGAGTAACAAAAATTCACAGAAATAAAAAGAGCAAAGAAAGATTAAAGGAAAGGAACATAGAGAAGATATAAAGGCATACGAAAGAAAATTGTTTGAAATACATCAAAATGCCAATCTACAGGCAGAAGAAAGAAAGGAAGGCAAAGGAAAAAAAATCGAGACAATAAGAACTCGCAGTATTATAATCACCAAACCTAGTGCACAGGAGACACAGCACACCTTAATCCTCATGATTATAACCATGAATATTTATATTAAATATCTTCAAATTACAGTTGAGGCTTTATTAAGTGTACATGCTATGAATTGCACTCATTTCAAATATTGAGATGACTTGATTTGATTTCGATTAGACTAGTACTTCTGTACTTTGTTGTTTTGTAATTTGTTTTTCAAACAGAATCTTTCGAGTTGAAACAGTCCAAAAAGTATTTTAGACTTGCTGCATACCTTGCAGGGGTTCAGGATCCCTACCACGACTAGAGTATTGTATCTTCACGTTTGAACATACCTACATATCTTCAATGAAATTTAAAGAGATCATGCTGATATGATGTTTTTGGGAGAACTCTTAAGTGGTAGTATTGATTGTTCACTTTTGCTGAATCTACTGTGTTTTAAAGTTCCCAACTTCAATACCAGAAGACCACAAAATTTGGTTCAAAACTTTTTTAAGCATTCGTACAACAACAAACGATCTCAGCTAACAACCCCTGTAACAGAATGGGTACAACTACTAATAATTTTATTAATTTTTTTTTTTTGATTGGAATGATTTCTTATACAATATAAGTAATTTTTTTTATGCTTCTCTTTATTTTGTCAATATTCCTGTAATTTTATTTTAGTGCTTCATTCTTTTGTTTTGTTTACTTTTTATATTACTATCAAATGTGACCTGTATTTAAACTTAGCATAAACTTTATGTTCTTATTCTTGTAATTTTCGTTGTAGTAGTCTCTGCTTTTGTTTTCTATAATCACATATACTGAAATAATAATATGAACTTAACTTGATTATATTTTGAGTTATCGTGTTGTAATTATTTACATGTAATTTTTGTCATTTGGAAAAATTGTGCGTTAAATTGAAAATTAATAAATCTTTTTATTATTAGTTTGACTCTTTCTCTTAATCACTCCTCTCATTAAAAAATTCAACCATTTCAGTATTTCATACCAAGATGTATTCCAAATGGCAAAAATTAAACCAGTGTTTCAAAAGGGCAATAGTTATGATCCAATAAACTACAGACCTACATCCCTACTGTCAGGATTTTCAAAAATTGTGGAAAGGCTTTGCAATGATAAGACTCCAACAGATTCTCAACACCAATAAAATCCTCACAAATACACAACATGGATTCAGGAGAAATAGATTCAGTCACAGCAAACCTTTTTAAATAACATACTTGAACTAAATTAGAAGGAAATTTCCATTGTCCTAGATTTGCCAAAAGTATTTTTGCGTAATTGACCATCACATACTTTTAACGAAACTAGAAATGCTAGGGATCCCAGGCATCACAGGAAAAGGGATGAAATCATATTTATCAATGTGTAGGGAAGTAGTTACTCTCCAATAATACATTGAAGAAAAAACAGATCTCATATTACTCCTGCCCTCAGAAGATAAATTGCTGAGTCCTGCAAGAATCCATCCTGGGGCCAATACTATATGAAGTAGTACTTCACTTATACATTTTTCCCCCCTTCAGTCCCCTGAAAAACATATAAGTGAGAAAAATGCATAACAAATATTATGAACAAAATTACTCAATTTCACACTACTATTTTATTAGAAAAGATAATATCAAAAAAGAATAACTCAATTTGCAGTTTAAAAAATTACTAATGGAAAAAAGTCTGATATCTTGGCATGTTTAACATTATAATTCACCTATATAGTGCAGTAGTACACAAAATATTCCATGATTAGGTGTTAGTCTTAAAATTAATATATTCTGTTTTTATTTAAAATGTTATATTTAAATTGTATTATGCGATTGAAATTTTAAAAAATGTCAAAAAATATAGGTTTCTCGGAAGTTAAATTTATCCGGTCTCCATTTCTCTTTACACAGCACCTGAAGTTTTTCGAACTCCCGCTGTTGGGAATAGCCCAGGAGCCGACTTGGCGCTACCACTTCGCGCGATCTTGGCTCTCAGCTAGGCCGAGATGAATATTAAGTTTTATTGACGGGAAGTTGCCTCGCCTCGGAGGCTGAGGGGTCGCTCCGCCGAGAGGGAGCTCTGGATCGTGCCGACTCTAGGAACATCCCTCGGGGCAAGTGGAAAAGCGCCTTACCAGACGTCTCTGCGGGAACATTTGTACGTTATACGCCCTTAAAGGGACTTTTAATAATAATGTATAGATATGAAAAACAAACCTCAAACTCATATCTGAAATAATTTATATGGGATGTGCCAAAAAATAGGTTCAAAAGTGAAAAACGTTGAAGTATGAAATGTATAAACAGAGTTTCACTGTATGCAGTGTATTCAAAACGTTCCATCTCACCTGCTCATACAATAATACAAGTGGCACTAACTGCGCAGCAAATGGAACCATGTAACAATATCCTTCTGTCATGGCCTCCTGAAGGCCTGAGGCCTCATTCATTTCTGATCAGTTCCAACTTGCCAACGTTCAGTTGTGTGAAGATTATGTGTGTGCTGATATTTTGGAAGAATGGCATAACGAATTATTAAATTTTGCTTAAAATTATGGAAATCGGCCAAGATCCAAATTTTTTGCAAAATATTGTTACTGAAGGCGAAACTTGGTACCTACAGAATGATCTACACACAAAACGCCGGAGTGCGAAAGTGGACAAGCCTTAAAAATAGAGACAACAGATGAAAGCAAATATATCCAAATCAAAACCAAAAACTATGTTGATCATCTGTAGCCAGAACTTCATTCACCGAGAGTTCATTCGACAGTATACTGTGACTGGGGCATTCTAGAAAGATGTTTTAAATGGGCTTCTGCTAGGAATGCAGTATGTGAGAAGCAATTGACTATAGTACAATTAATTTAGTCCTACACTTGACGTAAATCAGCATCCGATCAGGAGCTTATATGTAGCTGGTGACGTCACTATGGGGACGTTCGAACTCCTGATTGGATGAAACTGTGAACAGCTGATTTACATCACTTGCAGGGTTAAATAAATCCTAGTATAGTGGTAATTGGTGTAATTTGCATGATGCAGTGTCACACGTCCATCATTGTGCAGCAATTTTTGGCAAGATAGGGAGTTAGCATCAAACACTCCGCCATTTATCACCTCCCAGCTCTTTCTTGTTCCCGAAGTTGAATTTGAAGACGAAGGGGGAGCAGTACGAGTCAACACATGTGATCGAAGCAGGAGTGACAACAGAACTAAAGGGCTGAAAGAGGCATTTCAGAAGGCGTTTGATGATCAGCACACTCATTGCTAGCATATCGAATGACAGGTATCTATGTAAGAGCTTGATACCAAATATACTTATATCCTCAGTGTGTGAATAGTCCTGGAACATTTTTAATACACTGTACGTAAATGACATGCCTTTGGCTCTAAGAAATAAGATAATTTTGTTAGCAGATGACACTTATATAATCAAAGCCAAAACACAACAATAATTAGAAAAACAAACTTACAAAATCCTGGATGCACTAGAAAAATTGATTGAAGAAAACAAACTGATCATAAACACCAGCAAGACAAGTCTATTCCCCCTCTCCATTCAAAGAAAAAATTTGTGTAGCATTTGCTCATAAATAACCCTGTAACGATATTTTATGATACAACTGTCCTATGCCTGAGAAAACTGAATGTTCACATGTGAAATCTTAAAAAGAGACTCATGAAATCTTGCAACGCTCTATACACCCTCTGGTCAAGCCCCAACATTGAGTCACTGAACAATGTATTTTGTAATTGTGAACTCACACCTTAATTTATGGAATAATTTTCTGGGGAAATACTCCTGAAAGCTCTAGTACATTTGTTATTAAAAAAACAATACTGCAAACAATGACCAGCATTGGAAAGCTGGAGTTTTGCAAATCCCTTATTCAAAAAGGTCAGGATTCTTCCTCTACCATGCATGTATATATTTGAAATGGTGGTATTCACAAAGAAAACAGACATATTTAGTCCAAATTGTGATGTACAGAACTACAGCACTTGCCTAAAGGATAATCTACAAGTCCCCCACTTTATCAAACTTTTACACTAATAGAGGGTATTACACTTTACAATAAACTGGGCCATGGTATTAAAGACTAACACAACACATACATATATACATTTAAATATAAATTGAAAGTTTTCCTGCTTAACATGTTCTATAGTATGAAGGAATATACAAATCACAACACTACTTCCCTGAAAAAATATAAATAAAAATTCTTATCCCACTGAGTTTGTTCAGCTCCAGTCAACATGAAACAAAGGAAAAAAACTAGCATATCCCTCTGATGTAGAAGCAGAATGCCTGACCAAAATTTTATTTCTTTCACCCCAGATTTGCTACACGCACTGGACATTGTTTACACTAATATCGTTAAATCATAGTCTCAATGAATATTGTTACTAAACTACAATTGTTATTACTACTATTAGTAACGTGTATTATAACTCAGCAGCAAGATCAATGACATCAACTATCATGGTTTTCGTCCAATTTCCCTTGATCCTTGGAACAAATTCTGAGATGGCCCCCTTGCTTTGATTCCTGGATGATAAAAGACTCTTCACTCTCTGCACAAGTTTTCCTAAAGGCCTCCTTCACTACTCACAAGAATAGAGGGTTAATTGTTAGCAGTATATTCAAAATCAAATCTCAATGTCGCTTTTACTTCTAAAACAAAAGGTGAACATTTCTTTTATTAAAATGCTGCTTTCTACCCTTACTCATAATAGAGTAGCAAGACAGTAGGAATTCTTGAACTCAAGAAGACATGTGAATCCACATATATCCTATCTGATTCATCATACACAACTGAAATTTTATGAGAGACTCAAATTATTATCCGATATTGTTGGCTTCCGCAGCCAGAGTAATGATCTGGGTTGTCCGCGTGACGCCGCGTCGAAGGCTAAGGCTCCATCACTTCAACCGACATATCACGCAGCCTGAAGAGGATCACGATATGTCGGCACCTCATCCTTCGACATAATGTCACACAGACAGCCCAGATCAAATTATTATCATCAGTCTACAAATTTTCAGGTCTATATATGAGGAATCCTACAATTGTTTTAAATTTTGCACGAAACTATTATGAAACGCAAGACCAACTATCTGCAAAGTGAAAGAGTGCAATAATCTGCTTTTGTTTGAAGTGCATGCCACATTTTTCTGATATTTTATACAATTACACAGAAACTTTTTCCTACTCCCATTTTATAATTCTGTCAACTGATGGCTTCCTTAAAACACAAGTAAATGTGGAGTAATTCAAATATAATATGTACTATTTACTCTGGGTGCAGTGAACTTTTGGTCACAGTGAACCAAAGTCACTGGTCCCAATCCACATATGATACTAATTCACAATTCAGTTATAATGAGCTCCCCACATTGGCTGCAGTGAACTTGAATAGCAAGAAATACAACTTGCAGGAAAACTTACTTCACCTTATAACTGCAAATTCCAAAACTCGTTTACAAGCAGAGGGTCATTTGAATTATGTTTGTAGCATCACTACAAACGAGAGGTAGTGAGGAAATTGTTCCAACATATCTATTGTAATTCAGCAGAGACCGAAGACTTCGTCCATGCAGAGTATACAATGAAAAGAAGTGGCATTACATCTGGCGAGGCCATCATAAATGCAGTGAAAGAAGAAAAAGGAAACAACACCAAGATATTTTGAATGTGACGACAATGTAAAATCAAGTGAGGAGAGTGTATGGACTTTTAAGGATATCAGGATTTCTTTTAGTATAACAATCTGTACACAATAACCATTCTTGAAAGAAAGAAAGAAAGAAAGAAAGAAAGACAACAACAACAATAACAAAACCACAATAGTAATAAAAATAATTAAATTTTGAATTTTGTGATATTTCAATCACATTGAAATATCAAAAGAAATCAAGGAAAACATATGTTTGAATTTTTGGTTTCTATTGAACAAAAAATGCTGGTCCCTAGAGGTTCAGTTTAATCAGTCTACTGTATGAATATGACTGGTTTCCAATAAGAATTAAGTAAAAGAATTTTCAAAAAAATAGGTATTCCATCTACTTATGCAGCTCTTCCATTTACGAGTCAATTGTTGTTTTTCAAGAAATTGAATTCCCAAAGGACAGTAGCACCATGTGTTACTCAGGACTAGGGTTGTACACACTTGGGATCTTGAGATACTTTATCATTCGGACGGTAATAACCAATGATTTTCAAGAATTTTTAACACTGCCATTGCTTATGAAATATTATATGTGCACTTTCCTTCCATATACATTTGGGAGGGGAAAGAAAAACACACACACACACACACACACACACACACACACACACACACACACAACACAACGCTCTTCATTTGTTGTAACTGTACTACTGGGATAAAGGAAGAGATCATTGGGTCTATCTCTACAGGGTGGTTGTTTACAAAGCAAAGATTATCATTAGAGCTTGGACATTTAGGTAAATTCATATTTTTGCCCTTAATCCTGAGCTTTGAAACTTAAAGGGGTAATACATGTATTTCCACTATAGTTTCCATGTACCAAATTGCATCATCTAAAAATATTTTGATAAAAGTGCATCTACGTTTTCACTGAAACAAATATCAATACACATTGTAAGTGAATATTTTCTTGAATATTATATACTTTGGAGTTTTGCATATGTGGTGAAAGCTACACAAGTTTGGAATGCAGTGATTGGTCACACACCACAGGTAGTAACCTGTGTTCCACAGTAGTGGAACTTCCAGTAAGTAAAACCAGTCTCGTTCACGACCTGTCAAAAATGTCTCAGGACCATTCCTAACACTAGTGCTGCTTCAGGCACAGACACATCAAGGGATACCATACACTCATAACACAAGCAGCTCTCAAACTTCCACAATTTCACAGACTAAACATGCTGAGTGATAAGGATGACATCACATTTTCTTTCAGACCTCACGATCTTTGTTATTGGTTTTCTTATGAGTAATAAATATTTTGTCATTTTAACACTTATTTTTCACATTTTTAAGCACATAAAAAATGAACATCTATTTTTAGCACCTAAAAGTCTGAGTCGTAAACAGCATTAATAAGTTTTAGCAATGTGACTTCTGAAAAATTATTGCACCACCATGAGTGGAAAGATGGTGTTTGTCTTCTTTTTGTGAGAATTAAAATCATTGGAATTCCAGAATTTCTCAAACTTATCTTCCTCTCCTAAATCACTAGTTACCATAGCCAACACTGCGATTATAGAATTTGTTCTCAATCATTCACATTTATATTTTCAAAACATTGAAGAAGATATCAACATTTGCATTACTTTCATACAAAATTATTTATTCTAAACATCACTTTCAAACACACTCAAATTCAGAACCACTAAATCAACAAAAATGTGTAGCGATAATACTCATAAATACACAATAATAATAAATGGATACGTTTTCTTCAAATACTAACTATGCATCAGACAGACTTCGTGATCTCGCCAACTGTTCTCATGCAGGCAACTGAAGCATATCACTCGTAGCTTTCATGTAACATGTATCTAAATACTGTCTGTAGCACACACAGAGCGATTCTGAATTTAGAAAATGTAACTAAAAAAAACAAAACTGCAGTTTTCTTCAAATACCTACGTAAATATTTATAACGTTCAATCTTGAACCTCATTTAGAGACTAATCTCTTGTTAGAGATACTAATGCTTCAAATAGCATTAAAATTATTGGACATTTAAGGAAATGAAACCTGCCTCTTCTTCAAGTTTTCTAGTTTTCAAGTGCACAGAAATTGAAAGAAAACAATGCAGCATTCGGAGAAGTGTGAGATTTCTATGGTATTATTAGATACCCATGAACTTGGAAAAAATCCAAAAAACAATTAAACTGTTTCAATCACAACTAAAAACTGCAAATATTTGATTATGTTATTTCCCCATTCGCATACTGTGCATACCACCGAATTTCATACTCCGCGAGTCATTGCCTATAACAGGGCAGATGCCATGTAACTGCAAGGCTATCTCCAATAAATATTAGTTGTTCATGTACTCCATTATGAAACTGTTATACTGTTTATACAGTATTCTAAGTTTCAGCAGTTTTTGTAAAGACATTTTGTTACATATTTAAGTTACTAGTATGTTACACAAGAGTATTTTTTTTTCTTTGTAAGAAGCTCGTACATACTATTTTTTGGAAAACCATTTTGCATGGTTTTGTTCAGTGGAGTTTTTGCTGCTGCACTCCCTTGGTGTAATATTAATGGACATTTTCATGTCTCTGTGCTCACTAACCCCAGCACCGTCTGGCCAAAAACCTTTGACTCACTCTGAACAATTGCAACATTCTTAGGTTTTCCTGTTCTTTACTTTGCAGTGCATTTCATTTGCTCTCTTAAACAACCAGTTGCTTCCCATGTTACCTGGTTCATTTTATTGGGGATATTATAGCGATACTAATGCCAATTAAGGAAGCAAGTATTTGAACAATAATTTCCTTAAGAAAAGTTTCGCCATTCCACTAATTATTTTCAATGATACTTCCATTTTTACGTTTGATTATTCTCTTACTATATCATATTCACTCCATTGTATCAAGATCAATGTGTTAATAATCATTCTATTAGTATTTTAACTATTGGCAGCCTCTGCCTCTTATGATGTAGACACCTCACCACTGCTGCCCTACTGTGTGATGTCTAGAAAACTTGCCCATACAGTTCTGAACTTAACAACTATCTATTTGCAATGTGAAAGGCCTAATCAACATCTACACTTCCCTCCTCTCACATGTCACTAGCAGGTTCTTAATACGAAGTAGATAATATCAAACAACTTTGAAAAATGCCATAAAGTCCCTCATGTCTGCCTTAATATCCACAAGTTATTTATCTCTTAGATATATGAAATGTATTTAAAGAAGGTGATTTTAGGCATGAATACCAACACCCAAGATATTTTGATGTTCAACTTCATTTTCAATCTAATATTATTTTATACAGATATTAAAGGTAATTTAAGACTTTAAAGCCAGGCTGCCAAAAGGAGCATGCTTGCGCTCTACGAGGGCACGCAGTACCCATGACAAAGGGATGTCTGCATTCCAATTTCTCAGGGATGCACAGTAGGCCGCCATGGCAGGATGCAAGAAGACTTAAGTTTCAGTCTGATTGGGCTCTTGGTTTCTTGCTCAGTGAGCACGGGGATGATGCACTTGTTTAATAACAAAAGAGAGTTGTGTTAAAAGGCATTAGGAATTCTTCCATGTAGACTACAAAAAGTTTCATTAAGATGAGATTGGATGTTCATACAGTCCAGCCTGCCTGCATCAGTTATGTCACATTGGTGGAGAAGTGTGTGTCAGCAACAGACATTTTCACCTGTGTGAAAATATTACTGACGCCAGGTATCATGATCTTTAACCTTAATTTCCGACAGCTTCTATTGCGTCTAGTCTAGCTGCTGAACTACAGTCCTGGATTGCAATAGATTAAGCATTTATTAATGGCGGGAAAGTTGGACGGTTGTATGTCAATGTGCATCAATTTGTGCTCTCCAAATTATTTTTAAATTTTCTTTAGGAAACACACGATAAATGTAATTTTGCATTAGGTAAATGTGTTTTATATTCAGTGTATTCTTAATATTACGCAATATATCCTATTTTACATATATATGTATGCACTTTGACGTTTTATACAACACATTTTTCCCCAGTCTCTTTTCATCATTACTGTATAATTATATTAAGTTTTCTCACCCCTGCTTTCCGCCAGTGACAAGCGACTTCGCTAAGCTCATATCACCACACCCCCAAAACCTTGGTGAACGCCATTTGGGTGCTCTTTCATCTGACAGGTCTGCTTTAAAGGTTTGCAAACATAACATTGAGCTCCGCAAATTAAGTCAAGCACTGGAATAACATCATTACAACTCTTCAAGCACCACTACATAACAGGCAAATGTTTTTTCATCACCATAAACAATCAAGGTTTGAAAAAGAGGTGTCTTCTAATTTCAAATATGGTATCAGATTTTGTTATGATCTACAGTTTCTCAGTGAAATTATTTGTATTGTTCATACCAGCAAGTGCATCCAAATGAGAGACAGAGACGTGTCGACTGCTGAATATATTACAAGAGGTTCTACGATCGTGGTTTATCAGTGTTCCAGCAAACAGTTAATTTCTTTAACAACAAAAGGTGAATGAGCTCTACAGAGATTCTGTTTCTCAAGTTTTAGTTCCAATGAGGCATAATCTCATTGGTTACTTACACCAAGTGGAAAGGTTCTGATACTCATATACAAAGTAACTACAATAAAATGCAGAAATCAGTCAACAACTTTGTTTTAGTGCAGATTATATATCTTATCATGATATCAAAAACACTTAGCTCCTATTCTCAATGACAAACTATTCAAATTATATAAACTTTAATACTTTATGATTAGAAGATGCTGGAATCTTCTCTCAACAGTCTTCCCAAATATTTCAATTCTTTAGATAGTGTAACCATGAAAGGCGAATTTTTTAAAAATATCAGTCAAGCATCGTATTCCAGCTAAATACAATGCATAAATCATTCCGAACAGAGACGTAATATTATGAACTTAGGATCGCAGCAACAAGATTCAATTGTGAACACTGAAGACAAAAAACTGAAAACTGCACCCTCCAAGGATCTGTGTTTAGTTTCACCTTACTTCTACTCTATAAACAAGGCAGATAAAAATATTAAAATACCAGTAAATGCAAGGAAATTTGCCAATACAACCCTTCTAGGTTTAGAGAATAACACTATTTCTACTAAAGACATGATTCAAAATGCTCTAGACAATGTACAAAATAGTCCCAAGAAACTGGCAGCAAGTTCTCTGCCCAGAAAACAGAATGTATCATTTTCTGAAAACAAAGATACAAACAGCCCAACTTGTGACATAATGTTGGTGGTTTACCCCCTAATTAGTAACACCAAGATATTAGAACACACATTAACAATATAACAAAAGGAAGCAAGAAAAGAATGAAGATCTTGAAACTGCATACATAAAAAACACACACACAACGGAGAAATGATAAAGACAAGCGCTGCGAATCTAAAGAGCAATCATCACACAAAAATCTTGATTACAGATGCTTATTGTACAACACGTTAGGGAGAAATATATTTGAAACATTTGGACACAATCCACAACAAAGCTTGGAGAATTGCTACTAAATACTTCCACAAAACACCCATTGACAGGATCTTAATTGAGGCTCAAAACATTTCAAATACCCCACATGGAAACAAAATAAATAAATAAATAATTTAAAAAAAAGTAGTTTTCCACCATGGATTCTTCCTTAAACTGATGCAACCCTCAGAATATAAAGAAAAATTAACAACAGAAAATTCATTGAAGTCTGTAACAAATACAATAATTACACCCAAGTGTATATCAACATTAACCTTTTGTTAGGCTATCAGTATATTTCCCAAAAATTTAATCCCACCATTTTTTTTTATAAATTTATCCCTCCCAAGGGTTAATTTAATATTGGTTAAAGTATGCTGTAAAGCTAATTTGTATTATCATTTTGTTTATTATTTCTGTAATCAACTATAATGCAGTACAATACCTTTAGTAGTCACTAATAACCAAATTGTGGATGTGGCTAAATAAATTTAATAATTTTCAAATTATCATACTTGTTTGATTTTAATGCTTATAGTTTCAAGATTTTTAAACTTTCTATAAAAATATAACTATTGGAAAGAAAATTTTCTTTTCTTTATTTTTTGCTGTGATGCTTGTGTTATTAAAATCTCTTTGATATTTTTATTATTAATATTGAAAAATGAGCAAATTATCACATATAGTTATATCAGGGAAACCCATTGGGCTTCGTGTAGTAAAAAATAAAATAAAATAATTCAAAAGTATTTTTTTTATTTTTTCAGGATAATTCAAGGTTTGAGCATTCATCATTAATATTTTTACAATTTGTACAAAATCATTTGGCATCAAACAATTATTGTAACAACATTAAAATAATTATTTTTATTTAGTGCTTTATTATAACCATATTAGCCAATGAGAACCAAAACCAAAACTACTTCCCAGGGAGCACTCGCAGCAGTAAGCCACTAATTCATCTTAGGAGGATAAAATATTTTTACCCAAAAATAAGACAAAAATAAGACCAATATTTTTTAATGGACCACTAATGAGAAAATCTCAAATGAATGTATCTGTAACCATTAACAGCAAAGTGATAACAAAATAAAAATGTTTGCAGAGATTTTTTTAAATTCAAATGATGAATGCATATGGACTATCAACTTTATGCCTGCGCAAGTGCAAAGAAGAGCTTAGCTACAAACTTCATCTCGATTAAGTGCATGTTCTATAACCAACCACATATACAATCTTTGCAAAATATTCTAGTGTGAACTTTCAACGAAGCAAATTTAAGGTAGCTGTCAACTACCAAAGAGTGAGGAAAAACAGGAAAATTCCTGTTTTTCAAATTTTATTGCATCATATGCTATCTCTTATTGACTTTAAAATGCTTCAAATCGGATCTTGCTACAGTTCTTAAGATTAAAAAAAATTTATTATTTTTATTCAATGCGAGTGCCAACTGAAGCACTGAGTGAACTTTAGATGTATTTCCCCAAATTGGGAATTTTCAGCCCATTCATGCACTTCAAACACCAATCAAAAACTATCAAGACAATAATATAATTGTTTTTGCAGCGTATAAAACCCATGAAATTATCTAGTGAATCTGTCACTAAAACTTTCAATTTTATGAACTACATAAAACACGTTTATACTCCTTAGTTTTCACAGTATCTTTACCATTCTAGTTCATTCACTAAATGAAATTGCGATTAATTTTAAAAAAGAATTATCAAAATATATCGATTTGTTCAAGAGTTATGTTTGAAGTAAAAACCTGCATTTTTGCCTTTTATTAACCAATTGAAAATATTTATATGTATATTTATAAATATTTGATCTCTAAAGTTGCAAGGAAATCAAATGTAGAAAGGACAATAAAATAGACCCAAAATTGTAGAATTTTTTTTCTTGGGAAGACAGCCACCTTAAAGTTAACGATTATTGAAGCAGATACCATGAACAAGAGTGCAACAGGAAGAAAATCTGGCAACTCAAGACAGGAATATTCCTAGGTGACATCAAATGAAAATAACTCAAATGGGGAGGATCAGGTCAGTAGTATGAGAGCAAGAGCAGAAAGAAATAAAGGAAAAACACACATTAAGATACTGACAGTGACAAAAACAGAACACTAATGTGATGATGTCTATACCTTCTCACCAATATGACAATTTTCTGGTCAATAAGACAATTCACAACATTTTAAATGGATAGGAAGAATTTGTTAAAAATATAAATAATTCTCTTTTCAAATTTATGAGAGTTTGATAATAATGTACCTATGGTAATTCAACGGCTTTGGTACTTTGAAAACATGCAAGAAATAAATTAACAATGTTTCTCCGGCACAGTATGCTGACCAGAGTAACCAAGTGAAGACAAGGTTTAAAAAGTATTTTTTAGCCTTAATATTTTCTTACCTAAACAGATCATGAATTTATATTTTAAAAAAATAAAGAAAAGTCCTTAGAACAAACTGGGACCTAATAACAATGTTTTCTACCACTTCAAAAAATTAAAATAAACATTCCAATCATAAAAATTGAATATTTATATATACCCTAATATTTTGTTGCAGAACATAAAACAATATAAACACCTCTCTTCAATGGTGCTACAGCCCAGGTCAGCCTCTGGCATGACCTATGATCAGTCACACGAGTGGTTTTTAACACTCGCTGATGCCCAACCAAATTGGGGATTAATACATAAATGATTCACTTCTCATAGGACTTCAGCCCCCCTCCTTCATTACAAACAGTTAATATAGCAATTCCTAGTCAACATAAAATTGGTCATATTTATGGTTATTTTTACCAACTCTTCCTCAAATTGATTCAATTTTTGAAATTGAACTAATTTCAGATATATAACCACACTTTTTACACATACCAATGACATGTACTGCAATGTTCAAATACTTCAAAATCAATAGCAGCATGACTTGGCAGTTTAATTAATTACAAAGACTCATGTGACTTGCAACAATTTCTAACAAAATAAAGTTGCCTTCGGACAGCACAAGAACTCAAAATCAGGAGACAAAAAGGAACAAAAAACAGGAAATTCTCTACAGTAACATAACTAAGATACACTTGATACCTGGGTGGCATTGGCTCCTTGGCTGTAAGAAGATCACGGGACTGCCTGTAGTCCTCACTGTCACCTCGCAGCAAGGGTCCAGGTAAATTCTGACTAGGTACACTGCTTGTATCACTGGCATCTTGAGTAGATGACTGATGGCTCTTGGAATGATTATGATGTGCATCGTTAACCACCCCAACTGCAGCCACTGTCTGTAACTTTCCTCCTACTGACGGGTTGTTTCCACATGCACTGCTTGAATTTTTATTATGTGTCCCTCCAATAGCGCCAGTCACTGAGCTTCCCATTCCTCCCAGATGATGGTGATATGAATGACTACCAGCAGAATGACGACCCAAATTCATGACATCTGATAAACTTGACCGATCACTCAATGGTTGGTTCCTCTTATTCCTAAATATGTACAGTACACAATACATATTAATATACCACCAAACTGCATAACCACTCAGCTGGTTAATTGAGAAATGCAATCCACAGAAAAAATATTCCATGACTTAAAACAATTAACATGATAATTTAAGAAATTCCTTTCATGTACTGATCATGAAAAAACCAACCGAGTGGTTAATACCAACAGATCATGTTACATCATACTTTTCAAACAAAACATGCAGAAAAAGTATTTGCACTAACTACAGAATTGCTACACATCATTCTTAGCAGATTTTGCCACAATTAACAGCACTTTGAAACTAAACATGAAAATGCTCCTTTCTTGAGTAAGAAGTTTCCAAAAAGCATAAAACTAGAAGCAATTTTTTAAAGAGTTCACCGAGGACAAAAATGCTATCCCACAAAATTAACACATTTAAATCATATTTCATTAAAATATTTAAATAAACATTGTTGTAAAAGTCACATTCGTAGAAGAGAATTTTTATGGAATAATAACGTTAAGTCAGAGTCATCATAACAATGTAAGTTTGATGACGTACCTTTTCATTAGGTACATTCAGGACAAAAATTCTGCTTCCTGGAGTAACCTAACTATACTCATTATTTAGTTTCAACATTCTGTAACATTGTTTGATAGCAGGTTTCTGCTAATACCAATGTCAATGGCTGAACCATATTTTGTGACCCCATTTTCTAATTGTTATCTTCAATTTCACTGAAATACGATAGACTAGAAAAATATAATTAGATAAAAAAAGTAAACCTTGTAAAATTTAGTTCTCTGAATAACATATCTATCAACCAGGGTTGAAAAGACAAGGACAACTTCTTTAGGAATTGGTTAAAAACCCACCTTCAAACTCTCAGAAAAAATGCACAAAAAATTGCATTATATGAAATATGTTCATAATTGAATTTGAAAACAATCATTGTAGCAACATAAAAAGTGTAACAGTACTTAGTAAGTTTCTTCAAAGAGACTAGCAAGAAATTTTCAGCTTTCATGCAACATTTAGTACATAACGGAAGAGTACAAATCAAAATACAATACATAATAGCTCAATGGTGAAATTGAACAAACAATTTGTAGGAAGCTTTCAACCATTCCACAGTGATAAACCAAACAGGCAATGAAATTCAGGAGTGTAAAATGAAACAGCAGTGAATAAGCCACAAATTAGTTTTAACAATAGTGACAGAAAAGGAGAAATGCCCACATTATTAACTAGTGGTATAGATTCCAATGACAGAAAGCTCTGTCTCATACAATAGAAAGGAAGAATCAAATGATGATATATGTGTGATAAAGAAGAACGGGGGGAAAAAAATTACAGGAGTCACAGAGATTCTTTACAATACTGCTATCAGTTAAGCCGTCTTGATGCTATGCAATACCTGCTACGAGGATTGTAGGTTCTAGATCCTTGAGGTTTGGTGAAGGATGCCTGTGGAGCCAAACCATTGAAGGAAAAAACGCTTCCCAATTCCACAAAGCCAGGCCCAGCAGGAGGCCAAGGTTGGAGCATACTTGGTGGATAGAATGGCTGCTGATGTTGAAATGCCTGAAAACAGGATGATGGGGGCTACCCTTTTAATGCACGTGCCCTTAAATGAATATAATATTCAACACAAAATTAACTAAAAATCCACCAATATTTAGTTTGGAATATATTTTGACAATGTTTTTTCATCAGTGTATTTTGAACTGTACATTCCAAGAATACAAGTTCGTATTAATCACAATAAAAGCAGAGGACAACTAATGTCTCTATGCTTTCTAGCAAATCTTTCAGAATATTCAGTATACCTGTATTAATATTTTAAGCAAGATTTTGATAAAGTTCTTTTACATGGGATCTCTAGACTATTTATCAATGTACCATTTTCATAATTTGTAAGTTTTTGAAAGAAATTGAAGGAAAATGAATTATAAATGGTCCTACATTCACGCTACTTACATATATCTGAACTTGATTTCCATAATTCACATTTGGGGGCAATGAACTACCATTACTGTACAAGAATCTTTGCTGGCCTTGATAAGAATTGGGGTCGTATATAGCTGTTGGAGGAGTACGATATCCATTCTTCATAGCAGCAGCACCCATTGCAGATACTGGTGGTAAAGGCAACCTGTTCATAGGTTTAGCCTTGATTCTTGCCATAATTGGTTTACCCTAAAAATTGAAAAATGTACATATTTATATGCAACACGCATTTGTGTAAGTGTGTGTCTCGTATATATCCCATCAACGTATGTTTTTATCCACAGTATTTTCTTCATCAAATATAACAGATACTCCTGAAAGTCATTGCTAACAAAACTAATGCTTCTGAATTAATGCCATAATTTGTTCCATCCCAGAATCACAACAAAATTTAATTTTGAGAAATATACATAATGGGAAATCACAAACTTCAATTCGATAACTAATAAGCTAAACTGAAAGCAATTTTATGTCCATCATGTATTTTGGGTCATGCTTTGTAGCTTGGAGCAGGCTCCCAAATAATAACAATTTTCTCCTCCCCAGCTTATACACATGACCTTTTACTTTGCAGCAGAACCTATATTTTACTTCATTACTAATTAAGTCTTCTACTAAACGTTTGTCTGAAATTTTTAATCAGATTATTAAAGCAATGAACTAATGAACATGAAAATAATTTAACAGTTTGGTTTAGAATACAATTAATTACTTACTAGATTAAGATTTCCCAAATAATGAAACATATATTACCTGAAATTCTCTAACTTCTTCTCGAAGGAACCTATACGCTTTCTGGGCATCCTCATCAGATTCAAAGGTAACATACCATGAATTATTATGTGCAAATTCACAAGAAATTAAACGGGGACAACCTTCACCAGAAAATAATGCCTGAAACATTTTTTTGTCAGAACATATATTCAATATAACATTACCTGCAGATGATTTACAAGATTAACGTCCAATTAAATCCCATACCTTCACTTCATCTAAGGGAGTGTTGTCAGGAATTTCACGCAATATCACAATACATCTTTTATGATTTGGTCGCACCTTAATTCCTTCTTCATCAACTTGAACATTAGGTGATTCTGTCAAAAAATAAAAAACAAAACAAAAAACAAAACAAAACAAAAAAACATAAGCAACCACTTCCCCCTCCCCCCCAAACATCCATGCATTAATCAGCACTAAATACCTCGTAATACTTCTGTGATAAGTTTGATATCTTTAGTCAGCTTTTTGACTTGATTGAAATTGGCAACAGTCCAAATTGGGACATACTGATCATTATCCATTTGAGACAAAAGATAGGCATCATTAGCCAAATTCTCTCTGCAACAATATACACATGTCAAAAATAAAGACAAAAATCCTTATATTTGTGAATCAACATTAACTGATTTACCTGGAAAAATAATATTCTAGCTGTGATGACAACATCTGTTTAAGCTGATCCAGGGGGATGCCTGCATCAGACCCAGGGCTTGGGTCCGCTAGCGATCCCCCTGGAGGAGAGCTGGCTTGCACGTACGTCTCCAGTGAGTCAGTTACACCATTCAATGACCCACTGTAATAGTTTTAATGTGAAAAATACAGATGTCATGCAAACTAATTTACTTACATTGTAATTATATTATATCCATTGGCAATATATGCTTCTACATTATAATCATTCATAATTTAATACACTTAAAGGAAACAGTAACCCAAAAGCTCACCTGTAATCTGAGGTAGCAGTGACGGCCAAGGACTCAGGGGTGGTAGGGTACACCGCCCCTGAAGGGAGCTTGCCGATGTCCCCATTCATGTACACGTAACCTATACAAAATTAGAATATATTGTAAAATTTCGTTCTATTCATCATTGCAATGATCATTTAATCTTTAATTCTTGCTAGCAAATTTCATTTAATAAAAATACTGAGGCAAACAAAGCAATAAGCTGATAGGAAAAAAGAAAAACTTCTTCCTAAAAGCTAAAGGCTGAAAATGAAGTAATCATCATTATGTAAACATTCCATTATTTATGTAGTTACAGAGCAGCTCAAAAAACCTGATAACTATTTTGTAGAAAGGATAATTATCTGTTCACAGATCTATAGTTTATAATTAATGTTCTTAACAATTGCACAACATCCTCATTTATAAATTGCACATCAATTTAACTAGCAATTTAACACTGATCCAATGCATTTGAATCACAACAATGTCATGATCCCAACCCCCATCAGACATATACAGTACAGAAAGTTCTTGAAAATATATCTCTCCCCTCCAATAAAAAAAAAGAAAGAAAGAAAAATGGAGGAAGTGATGTGTCAAGTCAGCACAATTAAAATTCAAGTGACAAAATTATTTCACAAGTATCAAAAAAAAAAAAAAGTGTCACTAGGCATACACTCAATAACTATAAAAATAAAATAGGACACCAAAAGCATACAACCTAAAAAAACACCAATTCAAACGATTTCAAGCATGTTCTAGTCCAAACAACAGTGTGGGGCACCTCAAAAAACATTGTGCACCAATTCAAACCTAACCATACATAAGTGCCCTAGGTTGTAAAAACCCCATTGAAATGGGAGTCAAAAACACAAATCTATTAAAGTATTCTTTTTAAGAAAATGAAATGACAAATTCAATTCAATTATTTTCTAGTAAAATTCTGTACTGTCTTTAAAATGCGTTTAAACACTTTCCAATATGCAAACTCACTCCTTTAATTTTAATAATTACAAATTAATTCTTCTAAATTCACCCATTCTACTAGCTGCAACGAATAAATTCGTGGGTCGAACAATATAAAGACATAGATGTCATTCTTGCCCCCAAACTCGCAACAACATTAAGCAAGAAATACTTAATATTTATATTTTCTCTAAATAAAAGGTTGCACGTTGGTAATTAAATAAAATATTGTTTAAATGTGGCAAGTGAATGATCAAAACAGCGTGATTCATCCAACTATACAGAAGCCATTTATATGAACTTCAACATATTTGGGGATTAGAAAACTTATTCACATACATACCGACGTGTATTTACACACAAAAAAGCAGGACACGCGATTTTCAAGACAACACAACTGGCATTCGGTAGAATTTGGTATAGTTTTCTTTCCTAATATATCCCGGAAACCATGTGCCTTATCATTGGACTTCTTTAATCGAGCAGTTCTTTTATAATTGTAGAAGTCCACGACACCGCATCAATAATATTTTATTCCTAGACGTGTATGCACAGCGGAACTAGTGACGATCACGATCGGACTAAATTCTGAACACTGTAGTAAAACAAATCAATCTACGTGAACATAAATATAGAAAATCTTACCGTTGTGAAGAGTCTTCAAACTCAACACTATTTCTCACGAAAACTGCAAAATGGCCGACGCAGAAGGCACATGCCATAGAAACGTTGCATCATGGGCTTCGCAACGACGACGCACACTGCTCTCTGTGGGAACACTTCAGGAATTCGAAGACAAAAACAAGTCGCGCGATTTGCCCATGCCCACTGTTACTTAACTTGTCAGGCAATAGTTTATCAGTCTTTTGGCGGAGATGGCTAAATCGTACTTCAATTCTTCTCGTTAGTTCGATTATTTCAATATGAGATGTCATAGACTCACTAGTAATTCAGAGTTAGTCAATTAATGATTTCGGTATCTACCTCATGAATTACTTGCTTTCTTGAGTTACGTAATGAATTTTGCAACACAATCTTTACAGACTAACTTCACAATGACATCAATTGTAACTGCTATTACATTAATGTGCCCGTAGGGTGATTTTATATTAAAAATCCTGATCAATCAGCCGTTTACTATGGAAAAAATACTCCAATATAAAAATGTGTAGCAAATTGTTCAGGATATGAAATGGTGAACTGTGTTATTTTCAGCGCAAGTTTTCTTGAGCCCTCGCTTCGCTGGTTGCGAGAGGAGTGGGGAGTTGGGTTATTTTGACGAAAGGAATTTTGCATCAAATTTGTAGTTCCTTTTTCGATGCAAAATAGTTTCTATTACGCGGGAGCGAACATACTGGTTAGCAGATTTTGACTACAACGTTCGTTGCTATCATTTATTCTTAACTCACATAATGTTGGCAAAGGAGTGAGTATTCAAAAAAAAAGTTCTCAAGAAAACGTGCGCGCGCATAATATCAGTTTGAGCTGTGATTTAGACATGGAGAAAGGTATGCATACCCAGACAACGAAGATAAAGCGTACAACATACCGTATAACAGGCGCGGATCCACGGAGAGGGAAATGAGGAAAATTTCCCACCCTAAGTTTGTTCAGTTACTATTAATTTTAAGTTTTCACGAAACTTTCTGGCCAAAATATTTTCGGATAATCATTAAAACCAATAAAATCTTATCGTAGCATGAGCTGAGTGTAGCCTGCGACATTTTACTAAATCTGAAATAAGACTTTTGACCAGAACATTTCGAATTTCCCCACCTAAAATTTATCTCTGGATCCGCCCCTGCGTATAATAATGATCATCTATGAAGATGCAAGTGTTTGTTTGGTACGCTCATATGGATGTTAGAAGAAGCAGCTGTATTTTAGCACCAGTGGAGTAACGAGTTCTTATAATGCCCCCTTTCGAAGACAAAGGAATGGAGTTTCCATCAAGTTAACATTAGTATCTTAAATAGAACGTTCAAGAACCTCTTTCATAGAAATTAAAAATCCTTTGTTATCGTCGTAGAAAAACATTGTAAATCATTTGTCACGAAGTTCTCTTGGATAAGTAACTTAATTTTTAAAGTGATTAAAGGTGACACTTTAATATCTTTCCGTGAAACCTGGTTTAAATTCCAGATTATTTCCTTTACAATACCTGGTTTAAATGCAATCTCCTAAATGCGGCCTCAATTCACAGTTTTATTGTGGAACCAATTGACTTTTCAAAAGTCACGTGCAAAAATTCCCTCGTTCAAGCGGCAACCGGATCGCGCGGCCAGGCATATTTCGTTTTGATTTACTGACCTCCATTCAGCGGTCACTTACAGCAATTTTGAACTGGTTATATATATATATATATATATATATATATATATATATATTTATATATAGATATATATATATATATTATAATATATATATATATATATAGATGAGAGAGAGAGAGAGAGAGAGAGAGAGGAGAGAGAGAGAGAGAAGAAGAAGTTGAAGAGCTGTGGAGATAGGGTTGATTCTGTATCTTCTTGCGACAGTATGAAATACCAGATTACGTAGAACAGTGACATCCAGAGTCGTTTAACTGGCAAGGAATTGCTTAATTATTTCGTGTTTCCGGACGCTTTAACTGCTACATTATTAGTCTCGTAAGTGTTGTGCATGATCTTATCATGGGAGGTGGCGGTGTTCTTTGCCTTCAATGGTAAGATTCGGTGTCGACCTACAAGTCGACTTGCGGCTTTTACCCATTTAGATATCCCCCACCAGTGGGGCACCGCCCCAGTCGGGACAAGCTCTAAACTCTCGATTGGTCTCGCGACATATGTGGAAGTGTAGTGTAGTGCGTGCGTGCGCATGTATGGTGAGTAAATATGAGGTGAGGATAGGGCAAGGAACAGGAAAGGAAGGTTGCGCGCTGTCCGTTGCCCGTTTGTTAGGTAACTACTACGGCATTCGCCTAGTATTGATCAGAAAAAAACATGGAAAACTCTCGATCAGAGCAGCCGGTTGCCAGAATTCTCTTCTAGGCACAAATTCCTAGCCGTTTAGTTAGTTTCGAAAATTTGCCATCGTCGGGACTCGAATCCTACGACCTCCAGGCCAGAGAAGCTGCAGTGACAGCCGTTGATGGCCTGAGCCATCTCAGCCGGTAAAATTCTTCTCCGCCCTGGTATTGGAATTCAGGTTCTTCACGTTTACACGCCTTTCACGTTACTCCTACACCACCTGGCTCGCACTAACAGGGGAATTAATTGTTTCAAGTTACAAAGAATTTTAATAAAAGTCTTTATGAAATAACAATGTATTTAATTCGTCCATTGCACAGCATTCTCGTGAAGATAGCTATCTTCTCCTCTATGAGAACTTGTCAACGCCCTCCAGAGCACATCCGTGCGCAAATCTGATCTGAAGGTAATTGTTGTACTTCGAAGAACGGCTCTTTCAAAGATTGTAAACGGCATTTTGAATTCTAGCTTGCTTGCGAGTTCAGTTTCGGCGAGGACGGAAAGTGTGGTTCGCAGATGCGGTTTGTAAGTAAGTAAATGGATAAATGACAAGTCAAGGGCGTTAGACACTAGCCGAGAGGAGGCAAGTAATCCTAGAAAATACGAAAGAAGATTCTCAGAAAAAATTCACTCTCATTTTACTTAAAATGGAAGGTATAAAATTATTGCAATTATAAAAAAGGGCACACTTCGGTTTCAAAATTGCTGTGGCATTTAAATCTCATTTGTATCAAAGAAATAAACAGTGAGCTTCCAGTCTTGCACTGCCACTGCCACTGCCACTGCCACTGTCGTCAATCAGCCGATTGTAGGTTGGAACGGGCAGTACGGAAAGGACGGATCACAGTCTATCAATTGATTATATTTTGGGAGTACGAGCCACCCTTTTCCTCTCTGCTCGTCTCTTTCCGACTTCATTACCCGCCATACCACTGTCTTCTAAATGGAAGATGCAGTGTCAATATTCATAGCATAGCCACTAGCAATTGTAGCATTAGTGTGAATGCGTGTTTGAAAGTTTAAAAAAATTAAGTAAATTGTTTAAAAATTAAGTTTTGTACATGACGTGAGTGTTAACTGGCTTTATTTGTTCGGGAAAAATGTTTCTCTCGCCATTGCGGTCGGGACCTAACCTTTCCACTTCCCACGTACTTAAACGCCTTGTTACATTGATATCTAATATAACAACATTGACTCATTAAAATACTTAACAGAACAGGTAAAATTACTATCTGAAGATATGTTTATATCAAAATTTGTTTCTATAAGTGAATGGGTGACATTTTATAAATTCTGAGAAATCTGTTTATTGAAGTTTATGTAGTGGTGATTTGTTTCATCATTAAAACTACATTTCAAATGTCTATTAAAACCACAAAATACATTGCAACTGAAATATAGCCTAAAATAAGCAGTTTTTTCCTTCAGAATTTATAAAATGATACTTACACCGTTCTGGTTTTCACCCATTCAAGTATGAATATGTAAAATACTTAACAATAAGTATTCATTTATAACGAATATAAGAAATTTCATTCGACGCTGTTTCAGGATAGAGGTAGACTAGTTCGTTGATATGTCGAGAACTGTAACTTAAGTAGTAATTTGGATACGACATAGTGCGGATATTTCGCAGAAATGGGAATAGAGAGTGAAATGCAATTTTTTTGACGAACTTTCTCTTCGGCTGCATCGACTAGGAAAACCTTATATAGTAATTGGAAACCTGATTCGAAGAAGTGTATCAACTATGTAAATTTCAAATTAGATTCAGTGAATGAATTACGTGAAAAATTACCATGACAAAAAAATTACACATGTTTAATAACTAAACGCACTCATTTCTTGTATACCAATTCAATCCTTCAGTCCACCAAGACACTTGTCTACAATTTCTTCAAAGAATGGCTGCTTCTTCATGAACTGCAGAAGTTCCTTCTGAATTACAATATTCCCCAAAGAAGAAAGTCTCTTCGGAATTTTCCGATTCTGAGGAATGTTTTTGCGGCTCAGACAAAAGTTTCTTTCCACAAATACTGTAGTAGAGGAGATGCACAGAATGAGGGAGAATTTGTAAGCATCCGTAAAAATGTCCTTATCCTCATTAAATATTTCGAACCCCTTTTCTGTAGAAATAAGCCTATACTTTTCATTGCCTTTTAAAATAGAGATATTTTCTTAAGCGATACGTTTTAGGAAAGACAGATCCAATGAAATGTTGCAGATTTTTAAGTGCATTAAAAGGAAAAGTATATATTGTATTCTTCAAATTGTGTCAGCAAGGCAAACAAATTGAATTTTTCACAATCGCGAAATCTCCCATCCATTTCCATCAAAATATGATCCAAAATTTCATAATACAACGCTCGATAAATCATACATCCTCAGAGAGGAAGTTGTACTCTCGTGTAAGGTGCGTATCGGTAATTTTGCTGGCCTTTTCAAAGAAAGTAGAAAAATAATGTTTGTTCCTTTTGGTTTTTATAACACAGGTAGTGCGTACTTTTGATATACAGTAGTTTACATTCAATCTTATCTTTTGCAAATATCAAACAGGATATCTGTCAAAATATGTCTTGAAACGCTACTGCCAGAAGTGCGCATTCAAAACCGTTCATATTGTGAAGAAAGCCTCCGGCGAGTTGAATAAATTTAACGTCAGATTGTTCAGAGCAAAATGTGGTTTCGAAAACATCTTTCAGCTTTTCCCAGTCGTCCACAATTACACTCAATTTAGAGTTGGAGCTCCAACGGACAGATCGTACAGTTGGAATGCTTGGCCTCGATGCAAAATTGCGTAGGTTTTCGTTGCTGATTGACGGAAGAAGATAGGAGTTACAGTAATGGATGAAAAAAATATGACACTTTCGTACAACTCTGTGATAACTCCGAAATTAGGTATGCCAAACCGCGTACAAATATTTCAAGTGGGCCTTCTTATTTTTCTCTGAAGTCCGTTTAAATGGCCAGACATCACGCTTGCAGAATTATAACATTGACTAAATTTTTGTTCATAGTCAAATAGTCCAAAGATTTGTTCAATAAATCAGACAAATTATCTAATCTATTAGCACTTAAAATATGGATACCTTCACTTCAACACCGTCAGCATTAACGAACTTCAGAATCACAGAACACTGAGACACCTGAATAATGTCCGTTGAATCCTCTACTTGAATAGAAACAAATAGCAGAAGCCAATTCTGTTTTTAAACAATCATTGATGTAGTCTGAAGCGTACTCAATTAATTTTGAACATTTACTTCACTTACTTGTATGCTGTACTTACTTGTGGCACCGAAACCAGTTAATTCTATCGTTAATTTCTCAATGCCAACTGCCAGTTCCGGGTTTTTCTTGATTAACGAAGAGTACACATTAAAAATAATGTTTCATCACTGCTTCACTCTACAAGTTACATTCATTCACACTTTGGTTAGAATTAATGAACTCTATACTAATATCGGATATTATATTACAGGATAGGATATTACAGGAGGAAACTACTTAAACGGTTGATACGCGCCATCTCATCATTTTCGCTTGTCCTTAGATTTCGCGTTTAACTCACAATTTAAAGTAAATAAGCACTAATGTATCTGTTTCCTATGTATCATCACACTTTTTCCATGGTATATATCGTGAAGTTACAACTTTCTAACGAGTGTGCTTAAAAATGTACGAGGACGAGTGTGTCGTTGACTTGCAGCCAATCAGCGATTGCATACCCACGTGTAATTTGTTTACATTCATTGCGTTCTCTCGTTGGAAAAGGAACTTTACAATTCTCGAAAATTGAAAGAGTTAGGTGAAAGTAGACTTGCGCCACTCTTTTAAGCGAACTATGTTCCATCCCCGCCAAATCATTTTTTTTAAATGGAGAGATTTTTGAGAAAATAATTTTTTTAATTAAGTGCATTAACTTCAAGCACAAACTACACTAAAACTACACGATTAAAAAAAAATTGAACATGACATTTTTTAAAGGTTTAATGTTTAGAACGGATTTCATATAAGATAAAATTTCCGTCTTCAACATTATACGTTTGCGATGTTAACTTTCTGCTATTTACGAAAATACAATGTTCGCCGAAAACGGGACCGGCACCACTTATTAGTCCTTTGACACATTTGAGGAGAAATTTTAAGTGGAACCGTTTCTGAGAAAAAATATTTAGAAATTGCCTGCATTGCCTATCCCTAAGACACATGCTTAATGCCTCTAAAAATTGCCAATACGTACAACGAAAGACGTCAGTGATATAAAATGTATAAATATGTTGTATTGTTCTTTAGTCAAAAGTTTGTTCGATTATGGATATGGTGTTCTTACTATGAAAGCTCCATCACTAAATTTGAAGGAATTCAGAATAAGTACTTAAGACCTGTTTCATTCAAATTTAAAATATCTTATTTTAGAAACAACTTTCACTTTAATAATTAAGATGAAGTAAATAATTGATAATTATGATCTAATATTGGATAATTGAATCTCCCTCAGGTATAGAAGAGTATATAATGACTTCTCATGCACAGATGTTCGGCATGTCACGTTCTGACATAGTCAAGGAGATTTCATATTCCTGCCGACCGTGTGCATCGCCAAACTATCAGGAGCAAACGTCACATGTGTAACTCAGTTTTCAGCAATTTTTCCACTGGCAAAACCGCCATACGTTCATAGGCAAAAAGCTGTTATTTTCGACCCCTCTACATGCCCAAACTTTTGTAACATTTATTTTGACACACCTGTTTTTAAGAACTAATGTTATATGTAATAAATTTTCTGCGAGTTTATAATAAAATATATTCACTTTTATATCACAAAATTTTCACTTTTTGAAATACGATAAGGGCATATACATTTTGAGCATTTACTGCACTTGCAATCCTCTCCGTGGTACACAGGTGGCTTCGTCCTTTTTAAGAACTAGTACAATATTCACCATGCTCATTCAAATGCACAATTTTTCTGTACACCGATATGTACTAAAATGTGACTGCAACATGATTATGGACTGTGCGAGAACGCCGGCGTTTCCTCGAAGCGATTGCACATGGCGACGATTTCGATTTATTTCTACACATCTGATAAGTGTTCACAATCACAGGAGGTGACACTTTTCTCAGGCTGTGGGGACAAACCAAATCTTTTTTTAAACATGGGTGTTTTTTTAAACATCGATCTTTTGAAACCGATGTTTTTTTAACATCGATCTTTTGAAACCGATGTTTTTTTAACATCGATCTTTCGAAACCGATGTTTTTTAACATCGATCTTTCGAAACCGATGTTTTTTAACATCGATCTTTTGAAACCGATGTTTTTTAACATCGATCTTTTGAAACCGATGTTTTTTAACATCGATCTTATGAAACCGATGTTTTTTAACATCGATCTTATGAAACCGATGTTTTTTAACATCGATGTTTTGAAACCGATGTTTTTATGGGCTTGATATTTTATTTTCAATACCATCATTACAATAACCGAAAATTTCCAGATCTCTTTAAAATTAACATTCAGACCAAAAGGACCAATGGTGAAAAATAAATGAAGTCGAGTTGTTGTCTATAAATTATATTTAATATTTCCAATCAGATAATAAAATATTTGTTAATGTCCTGATCCTGTCTGAACTTTTTCAGTTAAATCACAATTAAAATTGAATAAACGTGACCACATTCAAAAATTAAATCTTCCTGAAATCTGCGAGATTCACACATCAAGCACGAGCTCTTGATTTACAACACTGCGTGTGTCCGTGCTTCAGATCTTTCATCTATCGGTCAGTGTCGTACTAGAAAACTCGTAACCGTTTACAGTTGACGCCACATCTGCAACTTTTAGAAAATAGTTTAAAAAGTGGAAACTCTCGAACTTTTTGGCGACAGTCAAAAACAGCGCTCTCCAGTGGTTCGAGGTGTAGACTACAGAGCTCAGCTAGATCTGTGAGTGCGAGCGCGGGCAAAAACGTTATTAACAACTGCGCGAGAGAATACGTTTGCGGGTTTCTTTTTATTATTTTTGAAAAGTTCATGTTCTTAAACATGACAGGAAGGGGTTGCGTTTGCAACAACGGATGTAATGATTACAAATACTAAACGACCGCAAATCATTTTACGGGTTTCCTAAACAATCAACATTATCAACATCCTCGGGTTTAGGAACGGTTCTCCTATGCAAACCAACAATTAAAACGGCAACTGAGAGAAACAAATGTCACACTTTTTGAAATTAATTTCTTCTCAGCAAAACACTTCACCTCGTATTGTCTCCACATGAACCTTGTTGGAAAACACAGTCGGCAACAAGCTCGCACAACACACCTCAACTCCAGTCCAACAGAGTCTCCTGCCAAAATCCATCCATTTCACCTTCCTTCTACCCCCCACTCTTATTTCGAACCCACTGACCTCCTCCTCTGATCATTCTCCCGTTTCTCCCATTCCCACTACCAATTCTCCTACACCTGATGCCTCAGTTTCCTCAAAACCTGTCACTGCTGGGACGCACTACAACCTTCGACCACGCACCAGAGGAAAAAATGGAGTAACTATAGAGCAACTACAGTCAGATGCAGTAGAAAAACATCCGAGTAGGTACTTGCAAATAATAAACATACTGCACCATAATGTTCAATTACTTTCAAATTAAACTGAGTTTATCGAAACAGAGAGATTTAAATCAAATGGATGTTCTTTGCTTTACAGAACATAGGTTATTTCATAATGAACTTAGCATTTTCCAAATTCCAAACTTTTATCTCGCAGGCTTTTATTGTAGAGAAAAGGAATCACATGAAGGTCCTGCATATGGGGGTTCTTGCATTTACGTTCGAAAAAATATCGATTCTATTTCCTTGACGGAATTAAATGTGTATTCCATTGAAAATGTTTTTGAAATATCTGGAATTCAGTCTTCCTACGCTAAAAACTATTACTTTGCATCTACAGGACTCCAACAAAGAGAGCAGTAGATTATAATATGTTCATACAAAACTGAAGATAACACTAAACGAAGTCCTCAATTGCTCTTTTGAATCCATTGTTATAAGTGAAGTTTTTAACATTGATTTTCTGGTCGAATCTTGCGAGAAAGAGCAGTTTCTCAATTGAACTCATTCCTTCAGTTTAGATATTACAATAAATATACCTATATGGATCACACTAAATTGAAAGAAGGCAATCGATTAAATAATAATTAACAAAACCACTACTCGATATGAAATTGAAACAAACGATTTAGGATGCAGTGACCACGATGCACAAATTCGTACCATTAAAAGAAATCCGATCGCTGACATAATAAATAATACACGTATGAGTAGATTTACTGAAAGTAAAATAAAATTACTTATCAATTATTTGCTGCTAGAGTCATGGGACGCGGTTTACGATACTGTTTACACAAACGATAAATACAATTATTTTTTTCAACGCTTTCATTTCATTTTAAAACTTGCTTCCTCTTCAAAAGAGGAAATTAAATAATTCACGAAAAAGCAAGTCTTGGATAACACAAGGGATTAGGACAGCATGTAAAAACAAACGCATTCATACAAACATCATGTAAAAACCTGTAAAAACAAACGCACATACAACAAACGCGAGCATCATAAAGTATCTCAAGATTTCCTTCTCTACTTAAAAAAAATCATTTTTAAGAAAAGTCATGGTAAGCTAAAATCATGAAACATGATCAGAATATTTTGAACTCAATAAAACAAAAGCAATGTGGAATACAGTAAAAATATCGCCCAAATCAATTAGAAACCTCTTCGTTTTAAAAGATAACGATAGAAATGATCCAACAGTGGCTAGTCTCTTTAACCAATACTCTTCGAGAATTGCTGCAGATCTCAATAAGGGTCTTCAGCCACAAAATTCAGTATCAGACGTTTCCTCAAAAAGTTTAGGCACTGTTTGTTTCCGCAACTTCCTATGAAATTCTCAAAATAATCTGTAGACTAAAAAATAAATATTCGGCCGCTTCAGATGTTTTTTCGGATTGTTTGTTAAAGGTTTGCGCGCCCGCCATTATACGCCCATTAACTCCCTTATTTAATGTATCTTTACGCACAGAAATTTTTCCAGATATTGTTAAAACAGCTGAGATTAAAAATGTTGCCTGTTTTAAAAAAAGGCAACAAAAATGAAATTCAAACTGTTCGGCCAATTTCTTATGTCGGTTTTTTCAAAAAGATGACTTTTTTACCTACGAATGTACGAATCTACGAATTTAACGACATCTGATTCTAGAACAAAAAAGTAACTTTGCAACCCCTTGTAAGGCTACACACGCATATTTTCCTCCCTTGCACACCGAACTCGGATTGACGGAAAATTTGCAAAGGCGATTGATAAAAGTGAGCAAGGTTTCCCGAACATAAAGAACAAATTCCCGAGGATCATTGAGATGAGAATTAAGAAGGGTATATTTGTAGGATCACAAATGACGGAGCTTATGAGGGATGATGCCATTGATGCAAGTTTGACTAGTATTGAAAGGGCTGCATGGATGTTTCAAAAGGTTGCAACGGAATTCCTATATAACAGAAAAGCTGAGAGCTATGAAGATACAGAGTCGACACTCCTTCACAATTATAAAGCTCTAGGATGTAACATGATTCTTAATATACATTTTCTGTTTACACACGTCGATTTCTTTCCTGAAAATTTCGTTGCTAAGAGCGACATACACGATGAGTGATTACACCACGACATTGCAACACTGGAAAAAAGTTATAAGGGTAAATGGAATTCGCTGGACACTAAAAAAGATAAATTTGCACGAAACATAGTAAACAATCGTTTGAAATTACATTTTGTTTGACATTATTAGAAGTAAAGTAAACAAACCAAAACAATTGAGGTTTAAAACTATTTCACATTTATTGCAGATAGGGGTCCCATTTCGACTTTCTGCATCGGAGCATTTGAGAACCTAGCTCCACTTCTGCTAAGGATGTTTAGAATACCCTACAATTTATATCTATGTATTCACAACGATACTCTATCGCAAAATAAATTACTCCCTCCAACACGCCCTGGAGTAATGTTACTGTCAGTTAAAAAACGCTCCACATTTTGTTGTCATTGTACAACAACGAAGATTAGACATTCAGCAATTCAGAGGCGGAAATGTCTTCGATTATTGAAAAGCTAGGTATTTACCAAAATATACGTCTACAGAATGGTTATTTTTTAAATATTTATGTGCAATCCTTTGTGTGGTTATGTATGCTCTATACTATACAGAATACCGTAAGAAGGTACATGGAGCGAAGAGTTCTTTTAAAAGGGGTCCATGAAAGGAAAAGGTTGAGAATCCCAGCTCATGTTCAATTTTGATCCGATGTGTGACAGTTTTTCCTTTGCAAAATGCAATGTAAAAGGAAATATACACAAACATAAAATAGATTTCGTTTATTGACCATAAAAACAAAATGCACATTATTTGCCAACTTTATCCTCGATGTAATCTTACAATTGTGAATGATCCGCAAATGTTTCAATTTAAATGCGCATATTAATTCTTTTCGGACTTTATTTAGGGAGTGAAATATTTAGAAATAAACATATATACGTTGCCAGATATATACGTTGAATAATGTTGGAGTGAAATGGTGATTGATGACCGTTACTGAGAATGTATGATCTGTAAGAAAACTTTTGATGACATGAATAATGTAGGCTGGTGTTACAGCTTTTATCAGTTTATAGATTAGACTCGGGTGCCACATTCCGTCGAATACTTGCGTGATGTCTGGGAATGTAGATATTGTATTGTTACGAATATTGCATCACTTGCCGGAATTCGTTGCGCGCGGATTGCGTCATCTGCCAGCGCCTCTTCCCTTTCCCCCGAACTAGACGGTTCCGGACTATTCGCGAGTCGCGGGGAAACCCCGAGAATGTGCCGGGTGCCTGGAGACAAGCGCCGGGCAGGTATAAATGCACCGCTGCCGGCGGCCGCGAGTCAGAAGTGAGTAGAAGTCAGTAGTGGGTAGTAAGACGTCAGTGAGTAGCAGAGAAGCAGTCAGTCCGTCAGTGTGTCCGAAGTGGAAGGTGTGCTGTGAAGGTTGCATCGTGGTAAACAGCAGTGCAGTGGATCCTGGTGTACGCAGGGAATTGTGGTCTGCGCAGGGAATTGGGTCAGTGCAGTGGACCGTGGATAGGGCATCGGACTGGGTGATACTGTAGAAGAAGGGAACGGTGTAAATAAAATAGTGTGTAAGAAGTGAACTGTGTAAATAAATCATCAAGAGAACTGAATCGTGTTTAAAGAAAAATAATTAAGTGTAACATATCTGTAAATAGACCAAGTAGATTTTAGTGTATAATTGTTCACGAATAAACGTAATTGTTTAAATAATACCAGTGAGTTTTAATTCACCACGAGAAACGTTACAGTATGTTGTTTTTTCTGAAATACAAAGGGGATGTGTTCTGTTATTCTAAGTAGTTGGTGAGCAGTTGAGTGGTGAGCAATGAATCCTAACTGATGTTTGGGAATTATGTTAATGTTTTCTGATGTGCCAATTTAATATGGCGAGCGTTAGTTTTTCGAATATTTTGGCTATAACGGGAAATAAACTGAAGGGTCGGTAACTGTCTACTTTGGAGTGATTTTTGTTTGGTTTCGGAATGGAGTGAATGAGTGTTTCCAGGGTTGAGGGAAGTATCAGTTTCTTAAAATTGAATTATAAATATTGTTTAGGAAGGCTAAGGTTGATGGAAGCGTTTTTAGAATTATTGAAATGATTTTATCGTGTCCGGGAGTTTTTGCATTTGTGTTTTTATTTCGCGGGAGAAATGTATTTTATTCTGTGGGGTATGTTAAAGATGTGAGAAGTGGGTATTGGAGGGATTTCGTGATGCTTGATATGAAAAGGAGAATTATTGGGGGTAAAAGGATTTTGGAAAAGTTTTGCTAAGGATTCTGCTTTGGCGCTTGGAGAGTATTTTTTCCTGGGTTTGTTGAGAAAGAAGGAATTGAAATTCCTTTTTCTCAGGATTTTGTTTTTTGCAAATGGCCATAGAGAGTTATTTCTTACGTTTAGAGATTGTAATACGACTGTATTACTGCTGTCTGTAAGTGTACAATACCTTTTTGCAAGGGTTATTTAAGTGGTTATATTCATTTTTAATCGATGGGTTTCTTAATGAAAACCAGCGTCTTCTAGTTTTATTTTTAATTTAATTAGATTTATTATTTTAGCAGGTAGAAGTTTGCTTAGTGTAATATAAGAGTCTAGATTTTTTGTTTTTTGTAATATATTTCTTTACTTATTGTATTGTTGAATATTGATATAGCGTCGTCAATGTCTGTTGGATATTTTAATGTTTCAAACGGGGGGATTGAGATATTTTTGTTAAATATTTTTTAATTTATATAAAGTGTGTTAATGATCTTGATGATGGGGAGGAGCGGGGACGGGGCGACGGCTAGTTATGACTGGAATATGATCAGAATCCAATTCATGGTAAGGAAGAGACTTATTGGGAATTGAAATTTGGAGTACTATGTCGAGGATGCCTGGATTTTTCTGAGAATCCTAGGAATAATGGATAGGATAAAGGGTCTTTGAGATTGTAGTTTACGTAAGAAGTTGCCTGCCGCGTTGGTGACTCGGTATGTCCATTAGTGGTACTTAGCATTGAGGTCTATGATTATTGAGGGGTTGGGTAATTTGCTAAAATGTAGATATATTGCTATTGCTTATTTTAATTTAGGGACGTTTGTATGTTATTATGCTGAGATAAATACTATTTAATTAAATTATAATTGCTATTTTTTTGAGGGCTGGTGTGGGTGGTTGGATAAACTGATAATGCGGAACGTTTTGTTTAATTAAGATTAGAACTCCTCCTCGGCCGTTAACTGCGTCAGATCTGTAAATTTGGAAACCTGGAATTGAAAATGATTGAGCTATCGAGGTGAACTTCTGTTATGCAGGCATGTATATACTGATTTTTGTTGGATGAAATATATTGGTTCGATTGTTTGAGATACTATGAGTTCCAATTGAGTGCGATTAAGTTTTTAAGGGGGACGTTGGCCACATTGTTAATAGAACGAGAATATTGAGTTCTGTAAGTTTTGTATTATTCTTGGAATTATAGAGGCTATCATATTTGATACGTAATTAGCAACCGAATTAATTATTTTCTGTAGAGAGGTTGTAGAGTCGGTTCGGTTCGGATCGGATCGGATCGGTTCGTGGTAGTGTAGGGCGGGGTGTTGGGTTTGGTTGAATTTAATGCGAGTGAAATGTGGGATTTTCGTTACTTGTGAAGGAAAGGGTGAAGGAAAGTTCGTGGGATTAGTGAAGGTGTTGCCGTTGGTAGAGGAGTTCCCTGGGATTCACGATTTCCTGGAATAGTTAGTTTCGTCTTAGTCAGTTACGAACATTCATTAGATTAAATGTCTCCCCTAGGTGCTTAATTTAAGTCTGTACACTTTGGATTATTGTTTTTTTCGGGTAATTGAAATGATTTTCAGCCTAGAATGCACACGAAATATTGTGGTGGCAGATACAGTGGTTGCAAATACACGTTGATTTGGAGAACTGTTTCTATTTTGTGTTTAACACTAAACCCTACTCCTACAACTGGAATTGGGATATTTCCTCAATCCTGTTACCTTGACTGACTCGTTTCCATCGATGACGTTTTCTGGGACGCGTGGAACGCACCCATTTTTACGTTGCTGGTGACCGGCTTGTATTCTATGTAGATTGTTGGCGATGGTGGTACGTCACCGTTTAATGAAATTAGGACCGCACTGATAACCTCCCGTGCGTTGGCATTGTTTTTGTCGTCCACGGATGCGGGAAGCAAACTTCGCCGGTTGATGGACGCACTACACACTCTAATTTAAAATAAATTTGGTTCATTGTTTAAGATCAGTAGTAGCACTTTTAAAAGTTGAGTTACTATTAATACTTTACACTGGACAGACGAAACACTAGACAAACACCGAGCGAGACTAACTCAGCGCGGAACGAACGTTTCTGCTGATAACGGACGACTGCTCTGGCTCACAGCGACAATGTCAAGCATATGTAGCCGAGCATATCCCGCTAGTATGCTTAAAAGCATAGGCGCTCCGCCCTGCTTCTTGTTCAAGCAAAAAGTTCGGCTATTCACCAATGGCGAGCTGGTCGCCGACCATTCCTTGATAGGCTACTACATGGAAATATACAGAGACAGAACTTTTCGACTCAAAGGCTTTGAATTCAAGTACTTAGGCCTCTCTATTACTTCATGAGTAACAGCAGTAATGTTTACGATTACTGGTGCAAAATGTTCATAAATTATGTCAATGATTGTTATGAAATGTACTGCGCTCTCGGCATACGCAAGAAAACTGCGTATTTATAAAGCTCGCTTAATATATTTTAAAGAGTCCTTTTAACACCAATCCTTGAAAGTTGTCATACAGCTTTCACAATAAATTGCCCACCATCGATTACCTCCAGGGGTATTTAAAGATGAGATTGAGTTATTTACCACGTCAAGAATAACAGTATCATCCCATAGTAAATACATATTAACATACACTCTTAATGATTCTCAACGTTAATAAAATATATAACCCTGCCTTGGCTACCTAACAAATCAGTTTATTTTCAAAATTCGTCACAAAAACATTAACAAATAGCATAAACTACGTCTGATTACGTTCAGTGAGAATACTCTCGCTCAATTACTGGGAATGATCGTTAGATACAGCTTTAGATGTTCCTTGAATTATAACAATCTGCAATCAAAAGTATATTTTCTCACTAACGTCGTTGGAAATAACGAGATATCTAATTTTTCTATATCTAATATATTGTTTTTGTTGTAGTTTGTACATGTACATTGTACATCATTGTACAATAAATAAATAAAAATACATATTCGGCCGGTTTAGATGAATTTCAGGATTGTTTGTTGTGCGCCCCCATTGCACACCCGTTAACTCACATATTTAGTGTATCATTACATAGATGAATATTTCCAAGTATTTTTTAAAAAAGCTAAGATTAAGCCGCTTTCCAAAAAAGAAAAGGAACAAGAAAGAAATCCGAAACTATCGGCCAATTTCTCTTCTCTTCTTTGGTCGTTTTTTTCAAAAATAGAGACACTTTTACGTTGAATGGAAACTTTTCTTAGTTAACACGACACGTTTTCAGATTCCCGATATTTTCGGCAGGTTTCAAAAATCAAAATAAATCGAAACAGCCTTATTTTTTTTCTTGAAGATGTCGCCTCATCCATGGATCACAACGAAACACCTATTGGAATATTGTTAAATCTTTCAAAACCTTTGGAAGTCATTGATCATATAACATTTTCCTTTCAAAATTACCTTCCCATGGAATTCGTGGTATTGCTCTAAATTGGTTATATTCGTACGTTAAACAACGATCTCAGAGAGTAGGAATACCATACTGGGATAATGGAACATTATGTACACACCTTTCCGATTCCTTGCCAATTGCATGTGGAGTCCTGCAGGGATCGATTTTAGGTCCTATTCTCTTCCTACTACAAAGGATATGTCCTCGACGATTAGAAACGGAAGAACAGTTCTCTTTGCGGATGATACAAATATTCTTTGCAATAAAGAAACGATAAATAGTACAGTATCAGATATTTCAAATTGGTTCCATAATAACAAATTAATAGTAAATGAAAAGAAAATGGTTTAATGCAGTTTTCCATTTCAAATAGCTCGATGTGCCATTGACTGATGTTAATGTACCAAAATTTTTAGGTTTTTCAATTCAGTCAAACCTTAGATCGAAAGTCCATTTAAATGAATTAAACAATTAAGTTCTTTATGCCACACTTTCAGAATTCATTCTAATTCAGTCAGACTCCATACTGCTCGTTGCGTATATTTCGCTAATAATCATCCCAGCCTGAGATATGGCATACTATTATGGGGAAATATATCTTATAGCTCCTAGACTTTTAGATTACAAAAAAGAATTATACGAATAATAAGCAAATCCCACCCACGTGATCCTTGTAAGCCTCTCTTTAATGATCTAGGTATCTTACCATTATGTTGTATCTTCATAAACGAATCAGTGTTTTTTGTTAAAAATGATTTACTTAAGGGCGGGAATATATCTTCAGCAAACGCTGATGTCTATAACTACAACACTCGACGTAGTAATCATATTCATTAGGGGACAGTATCAGAAGCTTACTACAAAAAATTCACACACAATATATGTACATTATTTTACAACCCACTGCCAGCTGACAAACGATTAAATTCGATACAATACTGTAAGTACCAAGTACAATCGTTTCTGCTGCACAACTGTTTCTATACGACTCGCGATTATACCGAGTATCCAAAAGAATAGTAATAATTTTAACATTTAGTGTATTATTTACCACTTCGATTGTATAATTCTAAAGAATCTGGAACATGTTTTGTACTTCAGCTTCTGTTGCAATGACCCCCATCACGATCAGGTTTTCGTCCAGTTTTCCTGATTCTTGAGCAAATGCTGAGATGACCTCTTTTTTTGCTTTTGGGCATAATGTAACTTCAATATACCTTCTCTCCATAGCACGTTACACACAGTTTTAAACTGTTTTTGAATGAATAAATAAATAAATATATAAAGTAAATAAATTTACAACGACGTAAAAACCAAAATGAACAAAAGTAAACGAAAATATGTTTAACTTTGACGTAATTAAAGCCATAAATTTCAAACAACTAAACACACGCGAACAAACACAGATAAACAACCAGAACGCAACTTTCTGAGCACAGAATTATACGGCAACCGAAGCACGTGGCACCTCAGCTGCCAATCCAATAGCTGAACGTATTCCTTCCTACAAATTTAATAATTTCTAAAGATATTCTCTACGATGTGGTAAAAATAAATGTATTCCAGGTATTATGTTACTAATGTAATTGTTACGAAAAATTATGTCAATGAGGATTTAAAACTGTTTTGAAATCTTAAAAGCGGAGGAATGTTTATTTACTAGAAAAGCCCTAAAGGCCATGTACTTCATTCTTAATCTTGCATGCGCTATAGTAACCTTGTAGCGACTTTGATATGCTTGGTATAGAGCGTCTCAACTTTAGATGGTAGTACGGAGTTAAAATGGAGATATCTGGAGCTTTTTCGTGAACGTTAATTGTCACAAATTATCCTCCTCGTCTAAATGCGCAATAGTTGACATTTCGGAAAGGATGAATATTAAATTTTAAAATTGACCTATTTGTACGGTAGAGTACTAAGGGTACCAGTGTAACGTATTTTTGCAGACTGACAACATTTACAAAAAATTGCAATGACGTAAGATTTCAAACTTTTACAAAGTTAGGTTTTCACCGTCGTCAATCCTTGTTACGATATCTGTTGAACAATATATCGGATGGCAATGAAATCATGGTGCTGGTTTCTTTAGATAATGGACATACCTGCAAAATTTCAAATAAATAGGATTAGTAATTATGAATATAACTAGTTAAATTTGAATTAACTACACGGAATTTCATCGATAAAACACGAAAACGTCAGTAGGTCAGACATTTTTTATCTTTGATATAACTTGTAGATGTAAGGTAGAAATAGTTAGAAAGGATTCGAACTTCTTTTTGAAGTGGACTGGGAAGTCAATAAGGTCATTATAGGTTCGCATTTGTGAAAGTGACAATGGCGTGCTGTGCGACGACACACCTGCATGACAACACTTGCTTTTCGTGAACTGTTGACAGCATACGAAGGGGCAAGAGGTATGTTTTTTTTAATGAAGAGGGTGGGTTATTAATTTTGTTTTTGAAACTATCTTTAATGTTCACACCAAATTACGATGTACAGTTTGCACAAGTACCAAAGTACAATATACAAGGGCTGATGTATAGACCCACATAGTGGAATACATATTGTAAACGGGAAATTGTTTTAAACACTATCAAACATTTCTATAAATCATTCTACATTGGCAAGACTGTCAAAGAAATTTTTAAATTTTGGAAGCTCTGAGAAAACTATATCATTCGGAAAGCAAATCGATTTTTCACCATTGCCTTCTTGACCTAAACTGAACACACCTGTCACAAGTCTCTGTGAGGGAAAGAGCATCCCCATTTATTAGCAACAGTGATGAACAAAAATATTTGCAATAATATTTGTATTTTTACAAGTGTTGGGATAACGTTATACCTATTTATTTTGATAAACAATATCATTATTCACTATCCATTTTCATTCATTGTGGCATTGGGATGCATTTAATTACTTTACGAAAATCCGGCATCAGTTAGCAAAATACTTCAACAAATACAGAATATCATGTTCCAGGGGCGGATCCAGAGATAATTTTTGGGGGATTAATTTGTCTTTGTGTGTGCGTGGGGGTGTATATATATGTATGTGTTTGACCGTTGTAGAATCAAGACCACTGATAAATAATAAAAAAAATGGTTCACGGAATTGGTCAGTGTGGGTAAAGAAACCATTACTTGTGCCAACGTTTCGAAATATTTAATTTCTTCATTAGAGCTAGAGTATCAAAACAAGTGAACAGTGCACGAGGACAACAAACATTTCAATAAATTGATTCATTAATTAACACTACACAAAGAAAAAATATAAACGAAGACAAATAAACAAAATATAGAAGGTACACACCTTACTAATAATCATGAAGGTCAAGTCTCATTTCAAGCCACCACACCCAACTCCACATGGAGTTGCTGGAGCACGTGGGTCCATCGCGCGTCAAGTGTGAATCGGGCTACGGCCCTAATCGCAAATGAGTGAGGACTGATTGTATTGAATGAACCACGCTTAGTATCGTGTGCAAGTGTGTGTTTTTGACCCACTTGCAGGTCATTTGGTACGAGATTCTTAATTGAATTACCATATTGTTTCAGTATATGATATCTTAATAGTCACGGAAGAAAAACAGTATTTATTAATTTTTATAATTACTAAAATATTAGGCAATTTTGGATCCAATTGCCAATAAATTCCTACAAAAGTATTTACTACGAGATACATTAAAATTAATAGAGTGAATTTTTTAATGCCATCGATTCAGTGAACTCCAAGAGCGCATATTTTTCTGAAGTATAAGCGCTGCACGACGAATCTAGTCAGAGACTCCGCGTGGCACTTTGGCAGTAGAACGCACAACCTACATTACCATTCTGGTAGGAACCATCAGTGTGTATGGAGTAATAGCTGGGATACATAGATTTCGTTTCCTGAAATTCCGCCAGAAATGTGCTGGGGAGAGTTGAGTATATGTGAGGGGAAGTGTGATTATCTCAGGTCTTAGTTTAGGCCGGTGAATCTTCCAAGGGGTAACAAGACTTCGGGAGGGGGTGTCACAGGTAGGGGAGTTTAATATCAAGTTTCAGAAAAAGCGTGTACCGACTCGGAGAATGGGGTAACAATGGTCTGAATGCGTATGATATCCTGTAACTTGGATGAAGAACTGTTTGGCGCGATAGAGTATTTATAGCTAATACTTTCGCACCATAGGGGGCGATTACGATATCTCGCCTTCGGCTCATAGATGATGGTCCACCAGCTTCGGCCCAGAGGTATTCAATGCGACTCGTGCGGTATTCAATGCGGCCTGTGCTGATCCGTATACCAGCATTGTGAATGGTATTCAATGACCGGAGGGTTGAATAAAACGCTGATCCAGTAACAATACACCCAT
This sequence comes from Gryllus bimaculatus, assembly GCA_017312745.1. Lineage (NCBI taxonomy): Eukaryota > Metazoa > Arthropoda > Insecta > Orthoptera > Gryllidae > Gryllus > Gryllus bimaculatus. The sequence continues at coordinate 932,619 of BOPP01000302.1, read as the reverse complement.
GATCTAAGATAAGACGGATGATAGTCCTATATACGCGCAAAAGAGATATTTGGTCTGCGCTCCGTGATCTACCAGTAAAGGTTCGAAGGATGTTCAATTGTGATACACAGCGGCTCTTCAAGTTTTGAATGTGCTTTCTAAATGTTAAACTCTTGTCGAATGTCATGCCAAGGAAAGTGGCATATTCGACGAAGGGAAGTCGATAACCCCCCACAAAGATGAGAATGCTTATGGAAGTGATATATTCTACAGAAGTGTATACAACTGGATTTTGAGTTGGAGAATTTGAACACAGTTTTATCGCTTCATTATTGCAGTTTGTTGAGGCTGTTGAAGCTTAACCGCCTCTCAATAACGTGCATGGTCTTCGAGGAGCAAAATATGGCAAAGTCATCAATGAATAGCAATGCTTTCACAGGCTCTCGAATTACTGATACGATACTACCGATAGCAATGGCAAACAGTGACAACAGAATTGATCCCTGGAGAAAATGTGTTAGCTAGGCGGACGAGGAAAGATCTTCACGAAAGAAAATCTACTAGAAAACGAAGAATGCAAGGAGCGAAGAATACCGTACCTCCAAGTGGTGTCATACGCTTATCTATGTCGAAAACAATTGCTACTAGGTGTTATCGTAGCACGAAGGAAGTGGAGATCTGAGTGGCAAGGAGACTAAGTGATCCATGGTTCACCTGTGTTTCCTTAAACCCCACTGAAAATAGATTCCTTGGAGCTGGAGATACGCTCAATGTGAGAGGCCAATTCTTGAACTATATCTTCCGGTGAGGTGAGAATATTTCCATTTACCAGACGCCCTTTGACAGACGGCGAAGGAAATATTCCACGCCATTTAAAAATTGATCAGATTATCTATGGTTGGAACCTACTAAGATTCGCCCGTTTCCGATCACGCACAACGGTGGCACAGTCGGCATTCTGCCATGGCACGTAAGGATGTGGAAAATCCGACGACTTCATACTGGCAATTGAGACCGCTTGAAAAACGACGGCAGTAAAAATGGGCAACCATTGCTTCTATATCGTATGGGCAGGTTTCCGACATCCGTACGTATTTCTTTCTCGAATGTTTCCCACTCAGCTCGGTGAGTTAGTCGGCGAGGACGAGCAACGTTTGGGTTGGGCATATAGAAAATGACCAGAATGGGGAAATGGTCACAGCCATGCAGGTCGCAAAGGACAGTCCACTCAAAGATGGTGGAGAAACATGGACTACAGAGACAGATAGACGGGCGAGAACTTGTTTGAAGTAACGGCAGATGTGTGCTTTCGCCAGTATTCACAAGAATTATGTTTTGGTTGTTAATATTATCAAGTATAGTGCTTTTTGATCAGGTCCTTGTGCCACCCGAGGCAGAATTGAAGCCCCCCAAAATAAGGAAAGGAGCGGGAAAAAATCTTAACGTTCTTGTGACCAGGAGAAATGTATATATTTCACACCGCTAGAGAAAAGGACAGTAGGTGTGTCTGAACGCACACAGTTTGAACGTCAGTTCGAACGTTTTGATCCTCAGAACAGGAAGTCACAGATACGTGCCACGACACCACCTGGAGCACGGAGTCCGTTGTCTTCATCAAACCGATAGAAGATAAACCCGCGAAGACAGAGGATGATAGGGAAGAAGAGTTTCTGGAGGCAGATTATAGATGGACTATGTCGAGAAATTATCATACTTAATCGTTCTGAATGGGCGCCAAAGCCGATTAGATTCCACGAGAGTGCAATTGTAGGGAATTTCTTCTTAGACTTTTTTCTCATCTTTTGAAAGGTTGTAGAGGACCTCTCGTGGTGCTCCTCGTCAACAGCAATCATCCTGACAGCTGATGTCGTAGGCTTCCTCGGCCAGAGTCATGATCTGGGCTGTCCGGGTGACGCCGCGTCGATGGCTGATGTTTCGACCGACATGTCGCGGTCCTCTTCAGGGGCTGTACTGCGCAAGGATGTTCACCTGAATTGCCTCAATATAAACAAGAGCGCCCTACATCCTTGCGTAGTACAGCCCCTGAAGTGGACCGCGACATGTCGGTCGAAACGTCGGCACATCAGCCATCGACGCGGGGTCACCCGGACAGCCCAGATCATCCTGACAGCTGCTGGATATGGTCGCCGGCGTTGGGAGGACAGTATGTTTTTTACGTACGGGAATAAAAGGAAGTCATTCGGTGCCAAGTCAGGACTATACGGCGGATGACTCATTAAATCGATGTTTTGGGTGTTAAAAAATACAGGCGTTTGAGCCGATGTGTGAGAGCTCGCATTGTCGTGGTGAAGAGTGATCCGTCTTCGGCGGTTGGTTTTCCTGATTTCTTGGAAGACAGCTGGCAAACAAATCGTTGTGAACCACTCAGAATTGACTGTTCTGCGTAGTTCTGATGGTACGGTTGCGACTTGTCCAGTTTTTATCGAAAAAACAGGCGACCATCTGTTTTGAAGTGCTTCGTGCGCGAACAACGTTTGTTGGATTTTGCTCATCTTGAAACACCCATACAGTCGACTGCTGTTTACTTTCGGGCTCATACGCGTAAATCCACGATTCATCACCTGCCACGATGCCATTGACATATTTCGAAGCACCGCGATCGTATTTTTTGAGCATTTCTTTTGACCAATCGACACGAGCCTTTTTTTGAGCGATTGTCAAAAATATTGTGGAATCCAACGCGAACAAATATTTTTGACAGTCAAATGTTCATGCAATATTGAATGTATGCTGGTCCCACTAATGCCTAAAGTTGTCTCAATCTCACGATAGGTCACATGACGATTTTGCAATATCAGTTCACGCACAGCATCAATGGTTTTCGGAACAACTGATTGTGGACGCCATTCGCGAAATTCGTCTTCGAGTGAACTACGTCCACGATTGAATTCACCACATTCCTTGATGAAGCTTCATCGCCAAAAATTGAATTAAGTTCATCCATGCACTGTTGCTGAGTTAATCCACGTCGAACGTTGTAAAAAATAATTGCACGAAAATGTTCGCGATTTAATTCCATTTTTGGTCCAAGATGAATATTTTAAGTTACTGTAAACAACACAAATAGCGATCGTATGTCAAAACGTTCTGAGTACGTATAACCTCAGAACATCCAACTTTACTATAGAAGTGTCAGTTGCTAGATTGCAACACCAGGGTTGCCAAATCCTGAAACATAAAAGGTAACATTCGTATGTATATGTGTATGTGTGCATGTGCACATGTGTGTGTGTATATATATATATATATATATATATATATATATATATATATATACACACACATTTCTCTCTATTATCCACCAGCGGGGCTCCGCCCCAGCCGGGACAAGCTCTAAGCTCTCGACCGGTCTCTCGGCATCTGTGATAGTGCAGAGCGTGTCGGCGTTTGTGCAAGGGATGAGGACAGGAAGGGGAAGGAAAGACTGCGCGCGTCCGCGGCCCTTTTGTTAGGGTACTGCTCCGGCATTCGCCTGGTGTTGATCTGAGAAACCACGGAAAACTACTGATCATAGCAACCGGTCTCTAGAATACTCCTCTAGACAGCAGCGACAGCAGCGATTCGACCTAGCTGAGAAGCTAGTGTCGAGATTGTTGCCACTGTCGGGACTAATGTAGTAACTCTCGATCAGAGACACTGCAGTGATATCAGTTGATGCACTGAGACATCTCTCCTGGTCCCAAATGGTCATGAGATTTAAGAGGATAGGTGAATTTTGTGGGAATACGAGCTTTGGATGACGGGAGGGGACAGGTGGGAATATCGCGGAGAATATCCAGGGATAGGTACAGTTCGTGCGGATTCTGGTACGTGGAAAAGAAAAAAGACTGCGGTTGTTTTGCAGAATTCAACAATATATATTTTGATATGTTTTTGAAAATTATACTAATCGAAGGGCCTCTACTCTGTAGCACGGGCTGTACGATATTAGCAGGAACTCAAATCTATGTAATATGAAATTGAAGAAATAGTGATAGACTGTCAATCAGCTCGATGTCTAATCAGTCAGTGAAATGGACCTGAGTAAGAAAATGGTCACTCCCATGCAACTAATTAAGAAGTGTAATCTAAGACGAATGAGATGGACTGTAGTGACAAATCGATCGACGAGAGTGAATCCATGAAAATAGTGGAACTTCAACATCATACGTTTTCTCGCATTATCTCTAAATTATCACTTTTCAATTCATCAGTTAGTTTAACAAAAATTACCTTCACCATTTTTTAAGCGTTTCTTGTTTTATATGTGGAATAAATTTGGAGCACTTTTCGAGGAAAGGTTTGTATAAATTGCTTAAATTTCAAGCAAAAATACGCATGCCCTAGTAGTTTTCTATAAAATTGTACACGACAGTTTTTGAAGAGCTGGTTTTTTTAAACAGATTTTACGGCAAAAATGTGTAGCTTTAATTCTGTAATTTTTAAATTTAAAAATTTTGCAATTGAAAATACATTTCGCCGGAAATGACACTAGCACTATTTTTTACAACTCTTTGATAGAAAATTTAAGGAAAAAAATGTTTGAGGAAAAAGTGTTTGTATTACAATTTTTTAATTTAACGCAACTGACGTAACAATTATGGGAAAATTATTCATCTTTTCCAAATATTGATTTAAAATCTGTCTTTAAAAATTATTTCAAAAATGTCTTTATAGAACAGATTTCATTAGGAGAATGAGTACACGTGGTGGAGGAAGTAATTTACTATACATAAGAACAAGACGCATCCACTTTTTCGTTACCAGGTCCCAGCGATAAGTTGAATCGAACCTCTAACACAAAGCGGCGCAGAGGATTCGGCACATATTGTCGCCCGCCCAGATCGTAAATCCACACGAGATCTTACGGCGCGGTCAACCATAAGGATCAGCTTTGAGCTGGGGTGAGCTTCACTTTCCACTGTATTCTGACCACATCGGTAACCTCCACTGTCAGGAAGGTGTACAAATCTCCCCTGCATTCATTGCGATTTACCACACCATTACAGACGTTTAAGGTATGGAGTGGCGACACCTGAATCTGAAAACCGACGATTTCCTAGTTTCTTAAATTTCTCGATTCGATCGATAAAGCGACAAAAAAATAATGTTTCTAGTGCGCTGACGCACAACCATCTGTATCTTTCTTGGTTTTTATAGCACTACAGAAAATATATTACTGCTTATGTAGATTTATAGCACTTGCAATCTTCATTGTTTTGGCTTTTTAATGCATCACATCACGAAAAACTGTGTGCTTGTTGGCGTACATTACAAATATGTCTGTAATTCGACATTCTTTTCATTCAGTACCCTCTTTCTTGTGACAGAGTGGCGTGGCTACCACGCCGCACACTGGCGGGACCCACAATGTCTCCCACTCACCATGAAAATCTGTGAAAAACATAACCCGAGCCCATTGGTCGGGAGTGCTTTAGCTCTCTATCCTCTATCTAGAAGCCCGGGCGAAAGATTGCGTATTGGGAACGAAGTACACACCCACACACAGTCACCAGACGTGCCGGGGATCGCACGAAGAGCAGAGGCAGGCGGATCCTACCCCCAATGGTCCCAGCGTAAATGTGACATACGAGTGACCACACAGACCCGTCGATCTCCAGGACTTCCAATATCACCGAACGGGACGCCATCACGGCAAACATGGGTGAGGATTCAGCATCCAGAGAAGGCTAGTGAAGAATCAAATGGTGATAAAGGAGTACAGGTGATTGATGGAATTAACCAAAAATGTATGATTAACAAAGAAATACATGAGAGTTTCTCCGGGTTGTCCCATGACGTAGACCTACACACTTCGACGGGCCTCAGTCTTCAGTGGTATACGCATGAGAGTATACGTAGTTCAAAAACATTAGATACAGGAGCGTCTGTGGATACAAATACGAAACAGAAGCAAGTAAAAACAGAAGGAAAACCAGGGCCAGAGGAAATGATCATGAAGAGGGCAACAAAATTTAGCGCAATTCGCGGACGTGCGAACATATTAGAATAGATATATGTCAATAAAGGTGACAAGTACCGAAATAAAAAATCGTTCTGCAGACTTCATCACGAGAAAACGCTGTAGGGCTGGTGTAAGGCAAGTTTAAAGAATCCGTGACGGCCACCCTCAGATAGAAATGGTGATCCGAATCGACACGTCACGTTTCTGGATCTGTTACCCACTATATTTAGAAACGCCACAATATTTATACAAAAGAGATGCCGAGGAAATTTGTCCGGATTTTACATGCACTTCTAAATTGCAGCAAGAGGAATGTCGTCTGAAAATGCGACATTGTGGTCATTACCGGCATGATGCAGTATTCAAACGGCCTTAGAGAAGTCAATAACACAGACTTGGCACTATAGTAGAAATGATATCAGACCCACGCATATGCGTGAACAAAAGTAAGGTGGAGAACTCTTACACAAGAGCAAAATCACTCATGTCAACTTATTTCACAACAAAGCATATTGAATAAACCTAAAAAACGTACAATCGCCTAACTGATACACTACAAAATGTAAGAGGTGATAACCTCTTCGTTACGGATGTCAACGAGCTTTTAGAGACGAGCTATATTTCAGAAAACAAGTTTTCTCGAGATAACATCACAACCCAATCGTTCTGAACACAGGTAGCAACTGCAACCTTCACGAAACCGACAGCGTAGGACCCATCAAAGATATTTGTCGAACGAAAGGTTAACCAAAATAAACAACTGGAGAATCACTGATAGGAAGTGACCACGAGTATACATCTCGTCACTTGCACCCAACAGGAACCCCAGATGCCGCTTGACACTTGATACCTGGAACACAGACAAAATCAATGAAAATTTTAGTTTGAAATCGACAAAGAAAAGGATGCATTACAAGAAATCTCTAATTAAACTGACGAGAGCAACGTGGACCACCTCGTTGACATAAGAATGAGAAATGAACAATCAAACATGCAAAACGTGGATGCCTAAAAACAGCAAATACAGTGCCAGTGTATTTGATGGAATGAAGAGATAGATCGAACAAAAGATCTCATTCGGATCAATCTCAAAGATAAAAAAATATCGAACGCAAAATTAAACGAAATTTCTTCGTAAGAAGTAATACAAAAGACAACGAGGTTAACCAACTTAACGAAAACTGAATTAAGGTAGAAGTTAATCCATGGTAAGGAAAACAATTTTGGGGACTAGAACAATTATTCACCAACAAATTAGAGTTGGTCCGTTTCAGGCGAACACGTTCGTAGCTGCTCTTGACCGATTTGTGAATGTTCTCTCCTCCACACGTCCAGCGAAGCAAAACGTAAAAGTTTGACATTTATTTCGTTATTTATTGGGATTCAGGAGGACTTCAACTACTGAGCTGACTAAGGCCTATGAGTTACTTAGAAAGTAGATGAGAGCGATAATGATTTGAATAATAGGGAAATGGTGTGAGGCAGAAGCTGGAGAATCTGAGAAAACATGCCATGATCACACTTGACAGCGGCGAGCTTAGGTAGGCCGTAAAACCTGGGCGTTACACAAGCCTGGCGTGCCACTACGCCCCATCGTCAGTGCCATCAATTCGCCGACCCACGCCTTGGC